>JAQFJA010000022.1:11162396-11180085 GCA_029874485.1 Naso brachycentron
TAAATCTCAGACCACTAGTGTGTCACAGTGTGCTGGGCTTCTCTATAGGTTCATCTGGAAGGTGTGTGTTTGAACTGACCAATCAGAGCAGAGTAAGCCTTTCGAGGCGGGGCAGGAGCTAAAACAGAGCATCTCAGACAGAGACAAAATCCACGAAAAAACAGAGCTGCTGCAGTCGGCTGTATGAGAAAACCGACAAGTTTTTTGAGCATCAGAGCATGTAAACCTGCTCTGATAGTAATAAAATATGAACCCAAAAAATAAGCATAATATGTCCTCTTTAAGCATGCATTAATTATCATGTTTTTTAAAATGTCTTCATCATTTGAGTTATTTTAAAGCGTAATATGTTTTACCTGCAGGTGGGAGTTCAATGGACGGTTTTACAGCTATCAAAATGACGGCTCTCGGACGACCTCAGTTTCTGGTAGGCACCAACATTGTGATTGAAAGGTCACTGCACTAAATAAGCTGATACTTTCACTGACTGGCATCCTTTTTTTTTGTTTTTTTTGTTTAAGCTCCAGTTCTCAGAGGTCCTGGTGAAATGGCGTCGATTTTTCACCTTCCTGGCATTACAGCAGGGGAAAGACGACATGGAAGCCTTAGAACAGAAGCTGGAGTTGAAACAGCTGCAGGTGGAGCCTTTCCTCTGCTGTTCTCCTGCTGCACTTTATTTATAGTGACACACGTGTAATCTTCTCCAAATTTTGCATCCAGTGATAAATCATCTTCACACTCTTGTGTCATACACAATATGAAGATATTACTCTCCTATGTGCCTCGCAGTACTTAAGATCTTTATGTCTGTACAGGAATTCCTAACCAAACTGGGTGCAAAAGGCGACTTCGATGGCTGGTTTAGTGTAAGGAAAGAGGAATCTTCAGGGTAAGCATGAGCACGGACAAGAGATATTCGTAAAGCAATGTCAGTGTTGCACAAGAGAGAATATTATCATATTCAAGGCAATTTAGAAACTTCAGTTAATATATATATATATGTATACATACACACACACATATATATATATACTCATATATATACTGAGCATTTCTGTTCTCCTTGACAGAACCATTGACATGTTGGACTGGAACAGCCTGATAGATGACAGAGCAAAGATATCAGAGCTGCTGGTTGTCCCAAATGTGGGGGTCAGTAGCATAACACTTCCAAATTTGATGTGTGTACAATTTACCGCAGAATGGAGATGGTATCAGCAGCACCAGATATTAAGTGATTTTATTGTAAGCGAATGCACTGTAGCTGCGTACATTGTCATGTATTGGTGTTGTGTACCTAAATTTATCAATTTATGTGTTTCTACCCTCTTTTTGTGAACAAGCTTGTGACACATTCGTGTTAAAAACCATTTGAAGTAGGAGTAGGCAGGAGGCAGGTGTCATGCTGTGTGTTATTTGGTTGGGTAGCATCTCATGGTGCCTCCTCTCCTGGGTTTTTTGCACAGCTAGGTGAGTTGGAGCCTCTGCTAAAGTCGTTTACTGTAGAGGAGGAAAAGCAAATGGAGAGGATGCTCCAGCGCATGGGCGTCTTAGTCAAGGTAAATGCACATAAACTGATTACTGGGCCCTAATATACACGCACTTAGTTACAAATTGCATTTGTTGTTGGTCTGCTAGGAGCAAGCATTTATAGTTAACCAAATGAGGCATTTTCATTGATTTAGTGAATGTTTATTGTGTAAGTTATCACTGCACTGCTCTTATGTGTCAGATAATTCGGGAAAGTTGTGCTCCCTTGCTTGCTGTAACTTATTTTGTGTGTAGCATCTCACAGTCTATCTTGTTATTAATGCTTTTTGTGGTTAAAAAATACATCTATTAGTGTGACCACCAATGCAAGAAAAGGGAAACTAACAAATTTAGGATTTTATAATTGTTTGGATTCAGTCACAATCAAAGAAAGTTTTGTACTGTATTTTTCTTTCTAATTTCCCAATAGAATGATAAAAACTGTTCATTGATATTATACAAAATAAATTAGACCTCATTTCATTGCAGCACGCCATGGAGAATGGTGTTCGCTTGATGGTGGACGCTGAGCAAACCTACCTCCAGCCAGCTATCAGCAGACTGACATTAGAGATGCAGAGGATCTACAACAGAGAAAAGCCTGTCATCTTCAACACCTTCCAGTGCTACCTCAAGGTCAGAACCCACAACTGGCACTAAGACAGAAATGTGAGATCAAAAGGTGGAAATTATGTTTATGCACACAAAGCATGCAGACACAACAGTAGTAATTCCTACGATGACGAACACGCTGTGACAAATTGTGTAAATTCCAATTTCAGCGTGTGAAGAGAATACTGTGAATCAGCTGAGTCGAGGATGAAACAGCAACATGAAGAAGAGGATAACGTTAGAGGGAATTTGGAGCTTTATTTTTTATTTTTGCTAAATACACCATTTAAAATAAGAAGCTGTTAAAGTGCAGTGGAGTGTCATTAATGAGATTAACACCCTTATTCAACCTTATTAGTCAATCAGTTGTACATAGGCTTACCATATTGTCACCTGAAACATGCAGTATGGTTCAATAGAAATAACACACACTACCTGTTTCATAAGTATTACTCCATATATTTTTGTGGGTGACACTTTCTCACAGTTAGTTTCTGTGTGTAATAATACGTCACTGCGTTCCTGCTAAAGAATTCTAGAACAATGTGTTGCATTTTGATCATCATTTTGATTTTGTTCTTAAAACACAAAAATGTAAAATGATCTTTTATCTTATTAGTTTCACAATGAGAAGCAGGTAATTTTCATTTATTGGTACTGGTTGAGAAAATCTATAACCTGCACACCTAGTAAAAATCTTTTAAAAGGAGGGGGGGGGATGAAGTGACAACGATCTGCTTAGCTAATATTAAAAACTGAAAGGACTCTATTTGATTGACTTTAGCTTAGAGTGAATCATCCTCTTTTTTTTTTTTTTTAACTCTGCAGGAGGCCTATGACAATGTGACTGTGGATGTAGAATTGTCTCGACGTGAGGGATGGCACTTTGCTGCCAAACTGGTGCGTGGGGCCTACATGTATCAGGAGCGCGAGAGGGCCAGCGAGATTGGTTATGAGGATCCTATTAACCCTGATTATGAGTCTACCAATAGAATGTACCACAGGTACCCGGCTTGTCTATTTTGCGCTTGTAGAAGACTGTTTAAAATCTGCGCCGAAGATGTTTGATCTGTTTTTAGCAAAACCAAGCACCATTTCTTCAGAAGTGTTGTCTAAAGCTGCTTGCTGTTGCTTCTACTATTATATGGTGAACAGTTTAGAGTTAAATATTATGCAAAAAACAGCTTAGGTAAATTCTTTTTGTAGCTTGTGACAGTAAAATTTTCCCATGCTTTCCCATTCTTTGGATAAATTTGCTGCCCTTGACAGCACAGGGTTTTCATTTTTTGGGGAAGTGCTCCTTCAGTTGGAGTTTCTGAGTTAAGTGTCTCGTGTGGGCAAACTTCCACTCGGTTAACTTGTGCAAGTTACAGAAGCTCAAGGGGTGCTGTGTTGTAACAGTTTTGTAACATTCTAAGATTAAGGCAGCCTCAAAAAAATCACCCCGTGGTGATCAATATGTTTTGCACAGAGAGAGGAAAGGCCACCCTCAAGCCATCAATTAGATTCTGAGGTAAACATCAACATAGGACAGATTCCAAGTTTGGCTGATGGGTTACAGCACAGCATGACGTGGGATTTAAAAACATGCAGATGGTGGTAGAGTACACGCATATTAACACGGCTGCATTAGCAGGGAAACAGCATGTAGAGATCCTCTCTAAATGAATTGGTTCAGATTACTGAAAAACATGTTCAGGTGAGGAACATTTTAGCTGTTTGGTTGCGTAAAGAGAGTCCTGCACCGCACAATAAATCTTCCATGCTATGCTAATAAGAAAGATTAGTTTGCATGAGTTATGGTTTGAATCACCAGCTACAATGTACACGCACTAAATTAGATATTTTGTGTGAATAATTTATTAGAATTCATTTGTGGTAATTCACACTTCAAGGACAGTTCACAGTCGTGTCAAAGATGGTAGCACAGTTAAATTGCCTTCCTTGTGTGTGTGTGTGTGTGTGTTCATGTAAGGTGTTTGGACTATGTGCTGGATGAGATCGCGCTCAACAGAAATGCCAACGTGATGGTGGCCACCCACAATGAGGACACGGTGAAACACACCTTGAAGAGGTAGCGTTTTAATTCTATCAAGCATGCCTTAATATGTGTAATATATTAATATATTTTTAACATGAAACTTTTTCTCTCTCATCAAGAATGAATGAGCTGGGTCTCTTGCCCACAGAGAAAAAGGTGTTCTTCGGTCAACTACTTGGAATGTGTGATCAGATCAGCTTCCCGTTGGGTGAGAAACCACACAAACACACTCCAGCTCTGTCACAAGTCACCGATCTGTCAGTGAGTTTAAGTTCAGCCTCTGCAGGATCTGTATTGCAGCCCTCCCCTTTAACTCTCACCTTAAGACCTTTCAGCTACACATGTATGTTACCCAGCAGACCACTCGCACTGCAGTAAGCACGCATGCTGAAGTCAGTGTGCAGCCCATAACGTGACATATGAACCGAGACACCTCGGTATTGACAAGCTGTCTTAACAAAGAGCTGCTGCTGGCTCTCACCACTTTGTTTGTCAGTCAAAGACAGGCACAGCCGCGGCAGGCAGTTGTCTGTCAATGTGAGGCTTAAGTTGAAACGGCCTTGAGCGGTATTGATATAAGCAGACGCACGTGTTTCTTTGCTGTTTTCTCAGGGGATAAAGCAGTCAGCTCTGTGTCTTTGAATGTTTAAACAATAAAAAAAAAATGTTTTATGAAACACAGCAGATTATCTGTCACCTACTCCACCTATTTTTTTTAAAGATGCCATATTCAGCTTTTTGATTTTCTTTTTCAGATATGCTATGGCTCAGGAAGTTCTTTGTTTTATCGAGCCTTTTCTCGGATTTTTTGCTAGTGATTATGGATTAGTTCAAAGGGCATTTATTTCAAGGGGATTTGAAGAGTGAGCCACGGTGAAACAGTCACTGTATTTGAGGCTGACTGGCACAACATCAGCTCTTCTAATTCAAATGCAGCAAACCAAGAGTGTCTGTGCAAATGCGGTAAGACCTGCCTGATTAAAAAGGTTGTAGCAATCACTGAGCAAGGGAAGCCAGTTGGAGATGATATCCAGCTGTGATGTGTTCTCTGGAGTCTGTCCAAAACAAGTTGTTAAAACGATGTTCTCCAGGAAATGTAATGGATGTCAATCAAAAATATCATTCTAACAAACTCATCATGGAAAGCCGTTTTTGATAGTTGCACATAAATATTTTAAGGTATCTTCATGTATCAGCTTCATCCGTATCATGTTACAAGGCCGCCTTTTTCTTATGTTTACTTCCCATCCTCTTCACCCCAGGTCAGGCGGGCTTCCCTGTCTATAAGTATGTCCCCTATGGGCCGGTGAATGAGGTGATGCCCTACCTGTCTCGGAGAGCTCAGGAGAACAGAGGCTTCATGAAGGGTGCCCAAAAGGAGAGGGAGCTGCTCTGGCAGGAGTTGAAACGCAGACTTTCCTCTGGGGAGGTTCTCTACAGGCCGGCATACTGAAAACACAGAAGAAGAGACAAAGAGGAGAGTGTATGAACGTGCAATCTTTTTTTTTTTTTTTTTCCTCCTTCATCTTCCCTGGTTGACGGCTGCTGCTGTGGCTGTCTGTTCTGTCTCTTTCTCAGCACAGCTCTCCCTAGATGTACATCTCCTGTTCTAGCCTGTCCTGGAGTTTTCTTGCTGATGGACGGTTTCTGCGTGTCACTTCTTTTTTCTGTCTTTCCATTGTTGTTTTTCTCCATTCTGTGCCTGGCTGATGTTACTCCCTTTCACCCCCTATGCTTTCCTCTGTGCCCTGCTCATGTTCTATTTCTTTTCCTCATCTGCCTCTGCATCCATAAGCATCACTCATTTTGTCTTCACGTTGTCCGTAGAGCTCTGGTATCCATCAAGTGGGCATCTTTACTGCTCCAAAAGGACTCCCTAAAATGTCAACGAGAGCGGCGCGGGTGTCTCTTTTTATCACCCTATTTATCTTAGAAAGAGACAACAATAATAAAAATAACAAGCTTGATTTAAATGGTAGTAAAGGACATATCAATATTCCCCTCTTATATTAACTTTTTTTGACTCATGTAGCCACACAGTCCCCAGGGGAATCTTCTCTGTGCTGTATATTTGTGTGCTGTGTTTGAGGTTGCACTGCTGGTTTGAAAACAATGCCTGTTTATGAATCAGTCAGAAAGTATAAACGGTTCCTCACAGCACATCCCTCTTCTTCTGAGAGTGCAATGCTTTTGTTATTGTATTTACTGGAGGTATTTATATTCTTGGTCACTGAGGTGTTTCAAGAGAACGTACAGTGTTCAGACGCCCTGAAAGTCTTGCAGGTTGTTTTTGTGACGCAATATGATATGCAAGGGAATAAAATTTCAAGGGTTCCTTTAAGCCTTTCTGTGTATTGACGGATTAACACTGTGCAATTTTTATGTTTGACAATGTAAATATTTTTGACGCAGGTAATTCCATTTGTTGGTTTTACTGTCTTACTTTATGGCCGTGTGAAATTGCTCTGTGAATAAATATGCACTGAAGAAATAAAAAGTGTACTTGAGAATTTATTTAAAAGGAGGACTGGATGTTATTGACTGCGATGTTGTAGCTTTGAGCAGTTTTGTACAGCTGGAGTTGTTGTCTGCGACATCTTCCGCTTAGTTATTGATACACAATTAGTATTTGAGTCAGAGGGTAACCAAGCTTCATGATAATTATGGCCTTGTCATTTTATGAGAGCAGTCAGCGCTCTGTAGACCATCATTTAATTACCCATGATGCTACACTCAATACAGATCACAGAAATTGGATGCATTAATCATCTCTCAGAAGAAACTTTTAGTGCCTGTTAAGTTTTACTGAGGCAAAGAGCCACGGAACTGTCAATGACGCTGTATTCTATTGGTTTAATTAAGAATCAAGTTTAGTTTGATGTAAGATGGGCCTTTGGGTATGAATCACACATCACAAATCCTTCTCACAGGATGCTGAAGTTTTGCTGTTTGCTTGAATTGCAAAGATGATTTAGAGAACACAGTGTGAAATATTCTTCACTTTTCCGAGTCAGTCAAAACCAGCATGGGCTTAACATATTCTTTGTTACTTATCAACACTTCTCTTGCATCTTGTAAAGAACACATTTAAATTAGACCCTTCTTCCCCAGCTCAAGGCCACCAGAAGTATCTTAGCGTTCACTAATACTGCTTGTAGCCAGCAAGCTATGCAGGAATATTACATTTGTTTAATGGAAAAGTCAATAATTTAGCAAGCTAGTGCAAGCTAACTGCCAGTTTTTGGCACCTTCTGTCCAAAAGAAAGCAGCAGGCCAGCTCCTTGTCATGCTTCATCCCCAGCCTCTTCTTCAGTGCTTGAAAGTGGGTGAAAGCCAAACCAAGATTCACTCTCATTTTGGAACGAGCTTCATCTGCTTGCCATCTTGCTTCATGGGGCTAGATTTATTTTTCATCACCGCTATGTCTGCATCTGCCATTTTTCTCCCATCTGAATGGTGTCCAGTAGCTACAGTTTATCCACTCACAACCTCACCTGCGTGCTGTCATTGGCTGGGGGAAACACACCCTCTCCCTACCCAGACATGTCCTGAGTAAACCAAAACATCAAAATCTGGGCAGATGGTGGGGCTCTGCAGACACAGTCATGACAACACATGTCTAAGGGCCCTGAAGTGGTGACTGAGCAAGATTAATTTTGTATAAGTCTATATTTTGATTATGTTTTAGAAAAATGCTACAGACTCTATCTTTAAACTGCACAGGCATGGTATAGAGTCAGCAAGGACTAATGTATTTTATGTAATAAACGTAGACTTTGTGTTGTGCAAGACGTGCGGATTGACATACGTAACCAGTTTCTGCAGGCTCCACAGTCATTGCTTCCACATGGTCTGATGTCATGGATCACTTGTTTGGTTTTATGGTTTCGATGGGACCACACAGTGCTAAATGTTTGCTGTGACACGCCTTGATTTGAAAATATATTTTGCATTGTTTCATGTTCAGAAATTTGGAAAAGATGTTGTTTTTCTGTGGCACAATGTGTGGATAGGGTTGCTGCTTCATCCCAGCAGGCAATCTCTAATCAGTGTTTGTGTGCCAATAGATGGACTGACAATAAGGAGTATGAGGGCTTTAAGCCGCCCAGGTGTATTGTGCGTTTTTATCTTTTGACAACACACAGATTACTGGCTTACAAAGAAAGGAGAAACTGGGCCCATGCACATTCAATTCAACAGTTTTAATCAAACTCTCAGTAGTGAAATTATGTTTAAATTTTATTTCTCTGGGGAGCTGAGGAATCTTTGAGAAATTATTTTGTAATATATAGATTAATATGCTGATTCATTTAAAAACCCAGCATCTTTAAAAAGTTAAAAGGCGATTGATCACATCTGTTTAATTGGAAAACATCTATTAATGCTTTCCACACTAATGACCAAAGCAATGATGGAAGCAGAAGCTTACAGACTTACCTAATGCCTGCTGATTGAATTTTTCCCTTTTTTTTCATTTAAACCACAACAAGGAATTCTAGTTTTGCTGCTTTTTTCAGTTTTCAGTCACAATTATTTTCCTGCCAGCAAAAGGTTTGCTGAGAAGTTTAATTTATTTAGTTCTTCAGTGAAATACAACTTCAATAGGGGAGATGGAGGAGAAAAAGAAGAAAAACTCAGAGGAGACTTTTAATAACAGGCAGAAGACTGTATTTCCTGGCATTGCAACATAGTCGTAACATCTTTTCTACATGACCAGTCAGAATGACAAGCGCAGTACAAGTCAGCATAATGGCATCAGTGAAAATGCTGCAAGACATGTTGTCAATATTTTATAGCAAAATCTGAGGATAACCTGGCTCAAACGTCTAACAAGGTGAAAGGGTTGTTAACTTTCTGCAAGACACTGATGTTTCCTTTGAAAACTAATTGGCAGCACTTTATAGAAAGGTGCACAGAAATTGCAAGTAATTACCAAAGAAGAACTGAACCAGAAACCAAGTGCTAATTCATGAAGAACCCACAAATAGTTCCTGAATACTTGGAAATACCACAGCCTATATTCTTATTCTACGTAGTTAGCTAAAGTTTCAATTTGGATTTTTTTTTTTTTTTTTTTTTTTTTGGTTATTACATGTCAGCTGGGATCTGCTCCAGCCCCCTTGTGACACTGCCAAGGAGAAGCATTTACAGATTATGGATGCTTGAATGATTGGTAGTTGCATAACTACAGTTGTTATGGTAAAATTAACATGTCTCTATGCGTCCGCTCCGCAGACAGTCGTGGCTGGAGGGATTAGGTTTTTGGGTTGTCCGTCCACCTGTATCCATTCTTGTGAGGATATATCTCAAGAATACTTCATGGGATTTTTTTCTAATTAAACACAAATGTCCATTTGGACTCAAGGATGAACAGATTAGACTTTGGTGGCCAAAGGTCAGAGGTCAGAATTATGGATGCATGATATTATCAGCACATTATTGGTATCAGCCAATATTGGATATCTGCCAGCACGCCGATATCCGCTGATGTAATAACTGATAAAATAACAGGCTGCTGTTATTAAACACCCAAGTCAATGCCATGTTTTACATGTTCCCTGTGGACAGATGTTATGTTTACTGACTTTGTCACTTGTGAAACAGGCCAAATTTGTCCTGGTTGTGGGTTTTGTTCTGATTGTCTCAGAGAGAGCAGCATCCAGTTTGAAGCAGGATGGATCTGACTTGTTTTGTTTAAAAGCAATTGTCATTAATAAATATGACAAGTTTTACATCATGTAAGCTGAAGTATTTTTCTTCTTTTGCATTAAGAATGAATATTACATCATTTTAAGCTTTGGATTTTGGGCTCTGTTCTTCATATCGCTGGCAGGCCAGCATGGTGGGAGTGTGCATAATAACACTGTATGTAGATGCCACTACAGAACAGACTCGATGATCTATATCGGTATCTGTGTCGATTGTCTGCCAAATAAGATGTAAAATATCAGCATATTGGATATCGGCAAAAAATCCAATATTGTGCATCCGTAGTTTTACCCAATCTATACAAGAAAAAAGTATTTAATTTTGTAAAATAAATGAGACCCTGTGAAAAGCTGGACACACGCAGCTACATTATAATGCTGCAGGTGCACTAAACATCCAGCAAAGTCCCGTCTGTGTGTGGAATGAAGCGAGTTTTGTCCCACATGTCGGATAGAAAGGCTGTCTGGGAGGCAGACGACAGCTTGGATCAAGGGCTGATGTGGCTGATCTGATTGTGTAAGAGATTCTTTATTCTTTTAAGCCCCTTGCCCCATGCTGTGCGCGGGTTCCCCCGGGACCATATGGCAAAGTCTGAGCGCGACCAGCTCACCTCAGCCACACGCTGACTAACGAGCCTGATGAGAGCTGAGTCAAACTGACTGTGCTGTTGGTCGTCATATGGAGTTATTCATATGTTCATGTATTTGTCAACTTCAGTGACTCAGAGCATGTGTGGCATCATGAACACACAGGAGTTTGACCAGCAGAGGGAGCTATAGCACCATGTATCGGCAGACATTGACACTGCAGGTTGCTCATACTGTCCTGAAGTAAATCAGCTGGATCACAGAACTGTTGCAGAACTCTCTGCATGCTGCAGTGTGCACAAACTAAATGTCAGGTCTGTCCTGTCTTCTGCTGTGAGTCCACTCACATGTTAGCAAGCTCTCTGTGTGTGTGTGTGTGTGTGTGTGTGTGTGTGTGTGTTCCTCCCCCTGCTGCCCAGGAATATGAAAATGGTGGATATTGTAACTCAGAAAATGCCCTCAGAGAATGACGTGCATGTTGCAAGAAGCTTTCTAACGAAGATTTTGCGAAGTTCCATGAGGTACGCTCCTGTCTCTGGCTTCATCATAACCAGTAGAACTTATTCACGTTGTTGCATTCTTTGTGCCTGTAATCATTATCATTAGTGTAGAAATAATATCATTTTCGTTCCTCTTGTAACTCTCCCTCCCCGTTGTTCATTACCTGCCTTCGTGGCATGTTTCTTTGCATTGTTTTGTGGTTCATGTTAGAAGATGAATTCTGCACATCCCATTTGTACTGCATGCAAAACACTGTCTATAGAGGGACTAAGCCCCGCCCTTCTGCTTCCGGTTCATGGGACCTTATTTTGCAAAATGTGAACAGTAGTCAATGAGAAGAAACAAATTATTTACTGATCCCTTTTAAGTTGTACTGCCAATCTCAAATATGTTTGTCAGTTTAAAAGATAATTTTTCAAGTCAGGAAAGTCTCAGTCTCTCACACAGACTTTGAAAATCCATATTTAGAAAGACAACACACCTGATCGTGGCGTAAGTGACGTCTCAACAACGATCTGTGACAGAAGTGACTGAGTGACTTTGACCTCTTTTCATCCATTTTCCCTCGTTCTGAGGAACCAAACAAACTGAGCTGAACTTACAGCCATGTGGTTCACTGAGCAGATTCATAGAAACTAAGTGGTAATAAAGTATCTGCACGACAAACTGACACTTTATTGATTCCTAAAATTAGCTTTTAAACTGACAAACACATTTTAGAATGTGGGAACAATTTAAACAGGATCAAAAAATGATTTGTCTCTGTCCACTCACTACTGTACAAAATTTTTCTCAAATAAGGTCCAATCCACAGGAAGGGGCGGGACTTAGCCACGTTTTTTATGTCTTTATTGATGATGAAATTAAATTGCATTTCATTAACATGTATGTCATTTTATGCTGATATGTGCTGTCCACCTTCTTCATACAGTTCAGTCAGAATTCATTCTAAAGAGGATGCTTCATAAACATAACTGACAACAGTACAAGGATTTGCATGAAACAGTCAAACATAAAAAAAATCCTTTGGAAACAGTTTCCATCAGTGAACTTTTCAGTGAAAATTGTTGCAAATCACTGCACCGATATAGATGCAAGAAAATTAAGAGTCTTTTATTTGTGGAGTTTCTGTACCAAAGTTAGGGGACAGCCGTTTGTGCAAGAACAAACTGTTTTCCATGAGGAGCTGGTCTCTGATCCAGTCTGTGCTTTTTGCCCTCTCTGCAGGCGGAATGAACCCATAAGCAGGCCTCACTCCTGGCACTCCACCAAGTTCAACGAAAGCCAATCAGAGACTGCCAAAACACAGTCTCCGCCCACGCCAGTCTGGCACACCAGATATGATGCAAGGTAACTCTTGAATCTTGAAGTTTGCCTTCACGAGTCTCAGTGCTAGAAATCAAAAACTGTGTGACTGTGCTTTAAGCTTATAAAAGTTTTTTCTTGTAGAATTTTACAAATCCTCAACACAGCTATGGACCCTGTTCCTCCACTTACACACACACACGCAAACACACACATGCTATCAACAACACAACATCCCTGTATAATAGGGCTACAACTGATTATTTTCATTATCGATTATTCTGAGGATAATTTCTACAAACAATCAATCAATCATTTAACTCATGAAATGTCAAAAAAGTGCTAAAAATGTGCATCTTAATTTTCCAGAGCACAATGTGACATCTTCATATCGCTTCTTTTGTCCAAACAACAGCCCAAAACACAAAGACTCCTCATTTATTAGAATATATGACACGGAAAAGCAGCAAATCCTCACATTTTAAGAGGCTAAAGCAGTTCTTTCTACAGTTTTATTTGAAAAATGACGGAAACAATTAATCGATTATCAAAATAGGTGATTAATTTTCTATCGATTGATTTAGCGATTATTCAATTAATTTAATGTAATAAAATTTTGACTTGTCTGTACAGAGACATTTACTTAATAGGCGTAAAGCTGTCTTTGCTATGACATTGCTTTGTCCTTTAGTGGCCAATAGTTTGAAAATTAAATGGATCTCTATGTGATAACATGAATTCGTGATTCCACTGAACAGAAGTAGATACTATTTTTCATAATTTGATAAACAACAGCATTCTTTAGGTTAATTACCAAAGATCTTTTTTGGTAGAAAAAAGGTTGGTGTTTGTATTTTCTCACACGGCTCTTTGCTGTAACCTCCAGCTCATCTTCAACCGATCTGTCCTCTGGCTGGGAGCAGACAGACCTGCGCAGAGCGTCCGACCAGTTCAGCTCTCTGGGCAGCATGGACAGTCTAGAACATGTCTCACATCAGTACCCGGCCGGTCAGCTGTCACCTGCCAAGTCAAACAACAGTATGGAGCATCTTGGAGGGAAACGAGACTCAGCCTACAGCTCCTTCTCCACCAACTCTGGCACACCAGATTATATGCTTTCAAAGAGTAACGCTGCCTCGACAGAAAACATGCTCTATAAATTCAGTCAGTGGGATGCCGGAGGAAAGAACAATAACGGCAGAAACAGCCAGAGCTTGACTGAGGGAGTCAAACAGGATGAGAGGGTGACATACTTTCAGATGCCAGGAGTCGGCAGCGGCTGTGAGGGTCCACAGACTGATGACTCAGCTGGTTCCCGCCAGTCCACTTCAAGTAGAACCAGCTATGGACCTGTTTGGCATGTCCCTGAAAAAAAGAAGAGCTCTTCCCCCTCTCCTCCCCCTCCCCCTCCACCTGCACGCAGCGACAGTTTTGCTGCAACTAAGGTACATGAAAGAGGTCTCGTGATAGCTCACCCTGAAGGACATGAATCACATGTTTCCAGTAAGGCTTTTGCTGACAATCGCCGCAGCCACAACCTTTCCTCAAAAAATGACAGTCTTCACACTTCATCTGATAAACTGAATCAGAACCAGTTCAGCTCAAACAAGCAGTACTCTCTGTCCAGCAGTGATGTTCGACAAGGCCAACCCTACCCTCAAAGACACCACAGTGACAAAAGCACTTTTCACCCTCAGCCCTGGGCTGCATCGGCACCAAAGCCACAGAACGCAGGTGGATACTATTCCAGCATGCAGGAACTGCCCACCAACGGCTCTGCACAACACTTCAGTCACAATCACAGAAGGAATTTAAGCAGCTCCCTGTCTACCACAACTTCTGATCCAAGTACTGACAGCAGCGGGCAAAGCCGGTACTTCTCTGTCACGACAGGTCAACCCATGCAACCTCAACCCCCACCCTCATCGGGAAAATCAGAGGACAGGAAGAGTTTCACAGACCTGGCACAGACTGCAAATGAGCAGAACCCTTTTAGCCCACAGACAGTCAGTAAAGCCAAGTATCATATATCCCAACAGCAGCATCACTCCTCCCACATCAAAGACACGAATGGATACAGCAGGACCCAAGCGAATACTGTGACAGTCACCTCTGGACTGAGATCCAGCAGTGATGAGGGGGAAGGCCAGAGAGGAAACAACACACCAAACACAGAAGCTCAGTTTGTGAGTTATCCTTCCAGCAAACCTTCTGAACAGCGGAGGTCTCTGCCGCTTCAGCATAGAGATTTACCCCAAGACATCAGACATCACAGCCAAGTGAGCAACAAGATCTGCCCTCAGACAACCCCCATGCTTCACTCTCTGTCTATGGATGCCACAGGCCATGAGGCCAGAGCCCCAAACTCTGACGAGTCCCTTGAAAGCAAGCAGGTGAGACGCAGTGACCGTTTTGCCACCACATTGAGGAACGAAATCCAGATGAGAAAAGCCAAGCTGCAGAAAAGTAAGAGTGCCGCTGCCCTTCCTGACACTGAGGGTGAGACTGAAGATGATCAGGATCTCTGGAAGTCTGCTGAAAACACCACCCCGACCTCTGCAGACGGCTTCTTCACCAACACCTACAAGGTCAATCTAAAGGAGGCACAAGCAAGGGTGCTCAAGGCGACGTCTTTCAGGAGAAAAGACTTGGAGCCTGTCTTACTCGAGCATCCCACATCAGAGGCCTTGCCAAACTACCTGTCCTCAGCACTGGCCCGCAAAGATGTTACCCCTCTGCCAACTGTCTCTGAGTCTGGAGTCAGTAATTCAGGGCCCGTAGGAGGTCAAGTAAGTCGCATTGGTGGTCGAAAGCGCTTTCCTGCAGATAAGAAAGTACGGTCCTTCTCTGAGCCCGACAAAATCCATGTCGTTGGGGTGAAGGAAGATCTTCCTTGTAACGAAAATGCAAGCTCCTCCTCACTGGACCAGAAGCTATTTAAGGAAAGTGAGAAACCAGCTTTCCCCAATCACATTCCCCCTCAGAGCCAAACTGAGAACCCCACGGCGAACACAGACAGAGGTCAAACCAAAACCAGCCAAACAGAGGACACAATGAAAGGCATGAGGAGCAGAGAACACACGGAGGTCCAGACAGGTCCTTTCTCTGCACACAAGCTGTCCATCCTCAGCCAACAACGACTGGGAACCTTTGCTGAGTATGAGGCAAAGTGGAATACACAGAAAAAAATACCAGAAACAAAAGCGTCCGGACGGTATCGGTCAGCTGAAAACATCCTGGATCCAGGACCAGAGGAGATCACAACGAGCTGTTTCCATGAGAGATCCCGGTCATCTCCTTCAGCTGACATCTACGGTCAGGTGAGGCACCAACAAGCTGTTTGCATCATTAAAAGTTTAGATGCTTCTTGCTTTTAACTTTGTTTTAGTCACTTAACATGTTTAAAACTAACAAGCCATCAAGGCGGTTCATCCCATTAGGACAAACATACTGGCTGAAGTGAAAGGAACAAAGAGCCAAGTCAAATATTAATCCATGTTTGTTCACATGACACACCCTCAGCTCAAGGAAAAGACGGGCATCAGCTCGTGCTTTTCTTTGCTTTTTTTCAGTGAAAAACCAGGAAGCTGCACCATAAGTTGATTAAAATAATTAACAAAAGACAAGAACTTGAACTAACTGGAAGCTTCTTTTCTGTGGATTGTTTGGGTGGTTTTTGCAAACGCACCTTTTATTTGTTCAACTTTATTTACAGAAGATTCAAGTTCCTGCAAGAACGTCTGAGACAGAGAGTAAACCGACGGAACGGCTCAACACAGCTGCCGGGTGAGCCACTTTCATTTGATGTTACCTGCTAGCTCTCCAGTGTCTTTTACAGTGGGACCTTTTTTCAGAGGGAGTGAACTGTTACTGATATTTGTCATCAACAGGTCAAATGAAAGTGAACGCTCCCACAATAATGTTTGACCTTTTATTTTATTATTTTGCACTGGTGCTTTCATCATCATATCAGCATATTTCCTGTGACGTGTTGTTGTCTCTTCATTCTTGTCGAGGAACAGTTAAGTCTTTATAAAGTGTCACTGCCTCGGTGCAGCTGTGACAACATCAGTCGTGTCTCTGGCTCTGCTTTGTGTCAGTTAGTGGAGGCTCACTGGTGTAGGCGAGGCATCTGACCATGTCTGTGAGGAAGGGTTTCTTCAGCCCTCTGCTGGAATGTGATGGGGACCCAAGTTCAGGGGGGCAGCTCCAAGGCTTGAGTTTATCTCCAGTATGATCTGTTCCTGTGCTTGATGGGATTTTCAAGCATTTTTTTGCAGCGTGGCTCTGTGGACAGTCATGTTGAACTGTCGATAGGTCCAACGTTTTGGTCCAGACTGAAATTTCAGTATCTTGCCCAAGTACAAATCAAAATGCAGACTGAAGCCAGGTTGAGCTGGGGATCGAACCATCAACATTCTAATTTGTGGACAACCTGAGCTACAGCTGCCCCAAAATACTGTGTGCGCAGAGTCGGTGTAAAGTGGTTTAGTCACGCAGATTTTTCTCCTAAGTGGTTGTTTGTTTTATGGGCGTGGCAGAAATGTTTCAAGGCGAGCTCGATGACTTCATGTGATCCTTTGCTCCTGTGTGAACTCCTGACAGATGAAAACACTCCTCTGGAGACAAAAGCCAGGTTATCTTGGCCTCCTTTGTTATTTGTTACTCTTTGTTATTTTTGCAGCCTGGTTTCCTCTTCCGCCCATTACTGACACTCATTCATGAAGGATGTATGGTGACACTGTCAAAATGACTTCATGTTTTTCAGGAGTCAGTCAGTTAGGTGTGATCTAAACGTCCCGCAGGTGAAACTCATTCAAAGGTATAGAGTATCTGATCTTGAGCAGCCTCATTGTCGGGGGCCGCACGATCGGACTCTCACGTTTACATGACAACAACAGCACAGAGGATGTTATTGTCCCTGAGCCGTCAGGGAGATGAGCTCAGTGAGGCTCGCTCCACCCAGACAGGCTTATTGATCCGAGTGTAAAGAGAAACCAACAGGTGCTTCTGTCACAGAGCCAGCAGACACACAGCGTTTTACTCACTCGACACTCTGGAAATGAGGGCCGTTAAACGGCACGTACTGTGAGTTGGTGCTTTGTTTTTGTATTTCATTCTATTTTAAATCACCATAGTCTAGCTGCCACTGCTTTTGTAAAGATGACTTGATTTGCTAAGATTTAAGTGTGTGTACAGCGTGCACATCAGAAATGTTTGGGTTTGTTTGATGGGCAATGCATGAGAAATGCTTTGTCATACAGACAGAATATTATTGGGTAACTTTTAGTTCTTGTTGTGTGTCCTTATCAATAAATAAATCATCTTTTCTTGCATAAATATGGTTCATTGGCTGAACACCTGCATTATGGTTACTTATGTCCCCATACCGGATACTGCATTA
>JAQFJA010000022.1:11208243-11221125 GCA_029874485.1 Naso brachycentron
AAAAAAAACAAACAAAAAAAAAAGACATTTTCAATAGACACTTTGCATCAGTGTACTCATTTATTTTTCATTTCACAAACTCTCATTCTCTTTTCATGAAAAACATTTACATGTATTGTCATGCATTTCATTTAAGATTCACACAGTAGGTACAGCTGTAGGATGACAGTACAATAAATCAGAATAATCACAAAAGACTTTTAATTTCAGTGCAACAATTAAGGTGCTACCGAAGTTCTCAGCAAAAACAAAAAACAATGAAAACAATGTTGAGGGACCGTACCAGTGCATGTCACTGTCCTTTGTCAACAGTGGCCACATAGGTTCTGTGAACCTGACTCGTTTTTACCAAAAAAGCTTTATCTATGAGATATTGCGTTTGTGTACATTTTGTCCATATTCAATAAATGCTTCAGAAAGTAACAAAAAATATGTTTAAATGTTAAAAATTTTAAAGATCATCTGTGTCAAAGTCCTTATTCACGCTAAGAGTCAAGCTAGGCAGCAGCACTTATCAAGAAATATTTTTCCAGGTGTAATAACTTTTGTCTCAGCAGCTCCCAGCTTCCTTCTGTTCCTCACTCAGCAATTTTTAATCAAATAAATGCAGACGTTCTCTTTAGAGAGGTGAATACCTATGCCTAGCAACTTTCATGTGTCCTGTGGTGTTTCTCTACTATGCTTCAACATGAATAACAGTGAATGGGACTACTATTACTTCAGTGACTACTGAAGTATACACATGGTCGAACTTTAATAACAACATTTGTGGAAGAGGGGCAATCTCTGCTAATGGTGAGAAGTCAAAGTCAAAAATAGACTGTATGGTCCTTTAAGCAGAGAACAACTATGATAGAAGTGCTTTTTAACCTTAAAACTTTAGGAAGAACAAATAAAGAAGAATTCTAAAAACCTCAAATCTCAGGAAGCACAATTGCTCCAATTTAAAAGCCAAAACAGAAACATTGATTATTTATTTAATTTTAATTACCAAGTGAGTTTGCTGTTGTACTGACATTGACACAGTTTAGGAAAATAAAAACAGAAAGAAGTCATAGAAAACTCTGGTTCCTTTTATATCTAATTTTTAAAGTTTCACTCATTTTTCCGTTTTCTTAATTTAATTTGACAACAGAGCTGCATCATGCAGATCTTTTTCATTATGATACAGTCCCTTCATAAAGTATATTATTTTGCTACCCAGCCATAGGAATACGATTTGAAATAGTTCAATGATCTTCACAGTCATGAACTTTGTCCAGTGCAGCCACCTGTAAAATTTAATAAAAAAATGCCAAAGTGGAGGCCCTCTTTCACATCTCACGCATAAATGCACTGACACTGGCTGAATGTTGCATTATGTGAAAGGAGTAGCATGCAACATGCAGGGTGTGTCCTGCTGTCCTGTGCTTTGCGTGCAGAGAACTCATACAGTATTTTCCAGCTTACAGTCATGCTCCTGCCACAGCAGGCTTCTCACCTGTATGAACAACTCACAGCAGGGATGTTGCTGTGAATGAAGCATGACTAGAACTGATACATGCTTTCATGCTCTGGCACACAGCAAACTTACAGGCCTGCACACACATAAGCACAATTACATGCTGATGGGGACAAAGCACGCACACTGGTCCTCACAGTTTGCACACAACAGGTGAACAGAACATGTCAGACAGGCGAGAATGCATCTCATGGCAGTGCAAAGAGATACATAGATATTACACAAGTGTGAAATGGCACTGAGAGAAATGAGAAATCTGCATGAGAGTTATTCCACTTACACAGTGTGCATCGTTGTGTGAGCAAAATGGTGAGATGAGGGTGAATTTGAGAGCACTGTATATGCAGCTAACAGGGTTAATAAAGATCAAATATAGAATGAGTCATGCATATTCATGAGTGTGCCGCATGCTGGAATCCTGTGAAGCATGAACATAACAACACAAGCAGGAGAACTCACCACTGTAAACACATCCACATGATTTATGTACATGATTTCTCGTGGAGATTGGCTTTTCCTTGCGGCAATAAGAGGAGAGACAAACTTACAGAACTTGGAGGTAAAAATCAAAAAATACTGGGCTGTTTGAAGGTGAAAGTTTTCCTATACAATAAGAAAGCCTTAGAATTAGCCTAAAAATGAGGCATGTCCGGTAATGTGACAGTCAGTCACTTCACCCCACAGCGCTTTAATGCTGATGTGACAGAGTTAAATCTTGCCACTTTACTCAAACCCATCGCTTTGAAGTGGGGGGAATACGAG
This sequence comes from Naso brachycentron, assembly GCA_029874485.1. Taxonomy (NCBI): domain Eukaryota; kingdom Metazoa; phylum Chordata; class Actinopteri; order Acanthuriformes; family Acanthuridae; genus Naso; species Naso brachycentron. Next base: position 11,210,507 of record JAQFJA010000022.1, read on the forward strand.
TTCATGTGGAACTGGACCAAATTTCACTCAAGACTCCACAAAGGTTTCTGTGGTGCCCAGTAGCAGGCTCTCACAGTGTCACCTTGATTGGCTCAATAGGCCGTGAAAACCAGCCAATGGTGGGTTTACGCAAAGTCCTCCTCTTCTGAGCAGCCAGCCATCCGGTTGCTAAGTGAAAATGAATCTCCATCAATAATGATTAGTCAGTGCTTGAACACTGCCTCACCCTTTCTCTCCAGCTGTATGGATATAGATGGTTGTTTCTTTCCCACCAATATACCACATAATTACTTGTAGTGAACTGTCAAATGGAAAAAAGAAAGTTTAGCCTCAGCCTAATTCACCGGAGCCTTGGGTACCAGCTTACAGGAGGGACAGGATCGTGTATAGGGTGTGAGTAGTTTCTGGAATCAACAAGATAGCAGCTAATTAGTTGTAGCTGTGTTTTCCATTACCCTCTACCATGCATGTAAAATGCAGCTTTGGTTCCCGGCATGTTTTTGTCACGCTGGTTGGCCAAATATCACAGACTTCCAAAGAATACAACTGCTGTGTCTGCTAGTCTTTAGTCAGAATTAAATCTCACCTTTAGCAACCTTTAAGTGATGCAATTCCCTGAAGAGTTGCTGGCAGGCGAGCAGATAACGGTCTCTGTGCTCTCAGCTCATTGCCCACCAGCAGCTGAGTGAGCGATGCATACATGGCACGCAGCGTGGGAGCAGCAAATAACATGCCTCTGTGCTGACTGACTACGATCGTCAGGGTGGAGAGACAGAAGAAAATTAGGGTTCTCCCCACCCACTGAGCTGGTCATATACATCCCACTGTGAATGCAGACAGACAAACAAAAGTTGCGCTGCTTCAAAAGAGCCATCTTAGATAAACCGAGGAAATGCAGAGAGGCAATTTCCAAGCCAATAGCCTCATCAAAGCATATCAGGCATCTGATTGCCATTTTCATTTTTCTCATTTAGCTTCAGATATGATAAACAACTACTTTCTTCAGCCACTTAAGTTTGCACAAATCATTTTTACGTCGTGCCATGTTATACATATGCATGTACAGTCTATGATTCAGCTGGAGGGGGAACCAATTTCCCCACTGCACCATAACTAAAAGCGTCTGGAGAAAATAGAAAATGGATTGCATTAACGTGCAGTGCTCACTGCGTGGCGGGATGGATACTGAATCATTCCTGCGGTCCCCTGTGAACACAGAAAAGAAAAAAAATGCAAGCAGTCAAGGAGTAAGTATAATGGCACCCGTGAGAACTATCTCAAAAGCCCAGATGTGTGAGCTCCCACCCATGTCCTAAAACACGATGCAGTGGTCAGTGGTGGGGAATCAGATGTGATGATCAGTCCAAAGATCAGTGATGGATTATCAGTTTTTCCTCTATCTGAGTCCAGCTCTGTCTATCTACTTCCAAGCGTGTGTGTGTGTGTTAGCTGAGTGCAATTTCTGATATGGGCCCCTTCTGGCAACTCAGAGGCCAGAGGTCCCTGGAGAGAGTGCATCCTTTAATTCCTCCAAACAAATAGATAGCGAGTTAGCCAAAGCGCCTCTGTGGTGGCACAAGACCAACAACACACAGCTGCCTGGCTGGCTGCAGCCAATCCGCCTCCAAGACACGCTCAAGAGGATAGAGATCAGAGAGAGAATCAGAAAGAGACAGACAGAGAATGTGTGCGAGAGAACACTGAGTGCTGAGAGAGGGAGAACGAGGCCGACAGACAGGGAAGAGGAGGAGGATGTATGTGAGAAAGGAGAGTTAGCAGAGCAGCACAGAGAGAAGCAAGCCAACCTGAAGGACACAGGGAAAATGATGCAAGGTGGGAACGTGTATATGTGTGAACACAGATCCAGCTGATATATATGTATATATGCCAATTCCTGTTTCTTAATTTAAAATTTTATCCATGACAGAATACAAGATCCATCATATTGCACATTCTGAAAGTTGCAAACATCGAGAGATTTAGATAAATAAACCTTTTTTCATCACATCAAAGTCCAATCGCTTTTCATTCTTAATATCTTCCATAATCATGAGCTCACAGTGCATATTTTAACTTTTCTTTTCAGTTTGTGACTGATTTTCTATCAGCAGGGGTTGGAATAAACTAAATCTTTTTAATCCAAAACTGTACCTCAGTAAATATTCCATTTCATGCTACTTAATACATAATTACATTTACATTTCAATGGGGAATATTGCACTTTTTTGCTTTTTCTTTTATTAGCTATGTTGCAGATAGCATTGATTAGCACACGTCACATGTAACTTGAGTTATGTAGTCAGTTGCAGTTATTGTAAAGAAAATGTTTAATTTAATTGCATATTTACACAGTTTTCTGGACAATGCAGGTGAGCAAAGCCATAGGAGCAAATTTCATCAAGTTTAAAATATAGCTGTCTATTTGATTAAACAGGCTCCATTCATTGGGCAGCAAGAGCTCACATCATGAGCATTGTTTTTAAATGATTCTTTTGTTTGAATTAGCAGAAAAAAAGGCTCTAACATGACTTTACAGCGTTAGCAGTGTAAAAATGCCATTAACATGACACCTATGAATAAACATAAAGTAATCAGTAAAGGGAGTAAAAGGTGTCTGACACTGACGTTGGTATGTCGGACCACTAAAGATCTCATGAGAGTCAAAGACACACACGTGCACATCTTCCGCACATTGCAACTACGAGATCATTTTACGGACACTGGTTTTGTGTTTGTGGGGCAAACAGGCAGCAATACACGTGTTCAATGCAGAAAAGCACAATTAAAAACATTATTTATCAATAGCATCCAAGAAAAACCTGTGAGAGTGAACTTTTTTTGTTCCAACATTAGGAAAACAGGAACATCACACAGCCAAGCTCTAATGATGGTGGCAGTGGGGACTTCCGCAGAAGCCCAGAAGAAGAATTTTTCACTGGGGCTGATAACTTTAATTTGAGTAGCTGTTGTAGTGCCTCCGCCTGAGTGTCTACCAAAAATAGCTACAAGGAGGGGATGGATTTTCAGTGCTAACATTTTTGGAGATCATATTCAAAAGGTGTTTGCCAAAGCCAGACAGTTTAGGGCATGACCAGAATGTGTGGATCAAATTGCAGAGGATTTGGGACCATCTATTACATTTTTCATCTAATCTATATGGGTGAAGTCTGGAAAGTTTGGCCTTTCTGTAATGGAGTCTATGATGTACTTTTAACTGTATGAGGCTGAGCCTGGCACAGCACAGCTGGATGATGAGTTGACAGCTCCCAGAGCCCCTTCATGGAAGTCATCAGAGAAGGTAATCTGCAGTTTGTACTCCCAGTTCAGTTTAATCCTATTAATGACAGACTCATCTGCTGGAAATAAGAGGTCATAGAAGTAGGGGACATGACCCTTGAGGTTCGAGCTTCAAGTACAAGATCTATGCCACTGGGAGCTGGGGTTTGAGGGAACTGGGGGGTCCTAGCAAAGTTAGATATCTAAATAAGTCCAAGTTGTTTCAAGTCAAGGGCTATGCTACATTAATCAAAACTGGCAACTTGAAACTATAGTCTTTTTTTTAAAGATTTTTTGGGGGCTTTTGTGCCTTTATTTTTTAGATGGGACAGCTGAAGAGTGGACCTCTGTATATGGAGTATATCTACTCGTTGAGTTACCAAGGCACCCTGATGTTAAAGTCTCTTAAAGGAAAAAAATAGCAGTAAAAACAAACCCAACTGGCTCAACACCCACTGATGATAGACATCTCATCTGTCACTGTTTTGACATGATGTAAAAATATCACGTTTACACGAGCTGGAGTGTATTTCAGGTGTACAGGTGTTAGAATATATAAATGTTTTTTCATACAGGTTAGGACATACAAGGTCCACTTTACGTACTGTAACTCAGACAAATAAAATGGACTCAGTCTATTTGTGTGCACGGTAAGTTGGACAAAGTGGGGCACTTTCTTTCTGACTTGAATGCAAACTCAGCGATAAATCCTTGTAATTTTGAATGCAGCATCCTTCTTAAGTGTCACAAAGGTGAGTCTGCATGAACTTTCCTGCCACTTGGAGGTATCCAAATAGTTTTTAATCAGTTTCAACTTTGAAAAGTTTTGTTCCCCTGATGTCACTCTTAATGGATTAATCAATCGGATCCTGAACACAGTCTCAGTGGGGAACATTGCTTTTATCCTTTGGGGAAACAAAGTGATTTAAGTGCTATTTTTTTTTGTTTGGTTGTTTTTGTTTTTTTGTTTTGTTTTTTTCAATTATCTTGAGTTATCCTTGACTCATGGAAGAGCTCCAGTGCATTGTTAATATAAGACCCTTGATAATGCGCATTAGTTTTCTAATTTCATATGTGTCTGAATGCTCTTGCATAGTAGGATTAAATGTGGCGAGCATCTCTTTAACCCCAAAAAGGTTTCCATTGTTTTCTACACTAAACTTTGCGTTCCTCTAAAACCTAAATTATCCTCAGACAAATATTACACAGCTGCCAGAAAGCAAGTTGAACCAGCCTGCTAATGTGCCTTTTCTCTGTTTATCTCTCTTTGAGGGGACTCTTCCATAGATGCCAATGTATCTAATCTTTGGTTAGTTTACATCCATTTTGCGGCACTTGTGATTCGATCACTGGACGTTTTGTTTTGTTTCAGCAGAGCAGCCAAACATCTCCAGCTTTTATTGCCCCTTTGAGCAAGTTTGGAATGACTTGCATAGTTGTTAAAGAGTTTACAACAGAAGCAATATAGTGAATCTGTTTTCTTTGAATCGACAAGCCAATCTCAGTGAGGCTATTTACCATTAGGCAACTTTCCTACACATTTTACTTTTCCTGTATACAGGGCCTTTGTTTTGTATAACTATATGTCACCAGCAGGCAAGCTGTATGATATGCTACAAACACTAAATATCAAGTACATTTTTTATCTATATAGCCCACAACCTTAAATTTTGATACATTTTAAAATTAGAAAAAAATTAAATACATAAATAAATGTCAACCTGTTAAGGCTGTGTTTGCAAAAGTAAAATCCTCCCCCAAAAGCTCACATAATGTCATGCTGATTACATTTTAAATGGATAAAGCCAAGCTGCATGATGTAAAATTGTTGTCAAAACATTGCAATCCAGTCTGTATTTACTATACATCGATGCATTGAGCCGAGTCATTGACTGTGGACTGCAGCTTTATCATTGCTTAAACAGATGGAGGCGGCATCTCTTTGCATCTTGCTGGGTAGGTCACTGAGCTCACCAAAACAGTTTTAATTAACCCAGATCTCCGTAGGGGGAGTTTCTCCTAATCCTTATGTGCTTGCTGCTGGGCACCACCACACGCCTGTATTGGTGTTACGCAACTCCTCCTGCCAGCCAAGAAATGATACACACACACACACACACACACACACACCTCATCTGCCCTCTCCTCAGGTTGTTTAAAAAGGAACAATCTTCTGTGAAACATTTTAGCACTGGTAAAAATACAGCTTTTGGCAATGTAGCTTAAATTTTTGGATCTATTTGTTATCTGGTGGGATTCTTTTCTTATTACTGGGGATAACCAATCATAAAGTAATGTCATGTTGGAGGCTTGTGAGTGAATTTACAATAGAGTTTAGTGGAAGGAAACTTTTGTCATCTGTAACATCTACAGTTACTGCCAGGCTTTGGTGTCATTCCTTCAGTATCAAAGAGCAAAGTCTTCATTCTAGTGTCATAAATTTGCACCGATGTGCGACTGTCAGAAAGAAATCCACCAAAGAATAATCAATAATCATAATTTCTTCATTTCCCAAAAGCCTTGAATGCAATGCAGAGAATTTTGTCTCCTGTGCATGTAAAATTTAAGATTTTTTTGACAGAAATATGACAGAAATGAAATATTCATACATTATATTATTCATATAATATTCAAGTGCTTTTTTTAACCAGTGTATAATATCCTAAAAGTAAAATAAAAATCATTGTGTTATAATTTCCTTGCACTACTATATTTCTACAGAAGTTAACAAAGGTAAAAAACAAAACAAAAAAAAACACCCCAAAAAACAAAAACCACTACACTGGCTCAAGGGAGGGCAAATCACGTTTTTTGCTAGTTTTGTGGCCACCGCGGGCTCTCTACACACTTGGAAGGAGAGGTTGATCAGAGGGGTATTAAATTGGTTGAAATCTAAAACTTCCTAAAAACTGGACCTTTAAATAAAGAACACTGTTACTTTTACACTTAAGCCTTACGCAGGTACTATAATATCGTCCTGACCATCACTGTTTTGATCTAAAATGCAACATGTATGTTCTCTTTGGATTATTGTATTCCAAGAAAGAAAGGAGGCTGTTAAGTAACAGATGTAAGGTGAAGAGGATAGTTGCGGCAAACCAAAGCTGACTGTCTGTATGTTTTATTATGAACTGATAATGAGTCTGGGCTTCTACTGCATCCTTGCACCGTTTTGGTGCTCGGGCCCTAAATATAAATATTGTATTTTTCAAAGTTTTTAACCTCTGAAAAGTAATTTTGTCACTTCACTATTTTCCACAAATTTGCCTCTGAAGACAATAAAAATTTTGCAAGAATTTGTCAGACTGATATATATATATATTTTTTTAATTATCAGCTGAACCAATATGCTTTCTCTATGCAAACTTATATCTGCAAATTGTTTGCAAGAAGCCTTTTCTTCAGTAAAATTTGCCATCTAAATAAAAAAAGAATCCATCTGGCTCCTCACTGCAGTGTGGTCTTGTTCTTCTCATCTCAGAAACATTTTCTGTTTGTAGCGCACAGGTTGCAGGTCAGCCTGTAAACAAGAGTGCAGGCTACATGTGGCCTGAAATGTTTTTTCTGACCGCTCAGCGAATCAACTGACTTTGATCCTTTACACAAGTGTAAGCTCTTTGACATTTAATTTACTCTCATGTCAGCTCAAAAGGCCCTTTTTACGCTGCACACATTTTGACATGTCAAAGGAGAAAAAAGCACAGGTGTAGCTAATAACATTAACGATGGCTTGCTCTTATATATGCGAGCCAATATGAGTAACACAGATACTAGCAGGGACTTGGCAGTGGCACAGTTAAATGCAATGCAGCTATTATTAACGCATGTTTGATGAGTAAAAATGTGTGCTGTATGAAATATTTGCCATTTCTTAATTCCAGATGGACCACACACTGGAAAAATTGGACCTGGTTCACCCTAAACAGGGTTTCCTTCGTAAAATCAACACATATTGTCTGCTACAATATAATTTTGATTCATTTCAATTTGAGGGCCTGCGATCGATCTGAGACAATATCATTTAAAAAAATGTCAGTTAAAGAAGAAGCTGCCACCCTTCTCTTGTCTTGATTTTTGAAATGGTTAAATGCAGTAAAGTTACCTTTAAATTGACTCCAATGACATATAACAAGCACATTTAACAAAAGTATAAAATGTGGGATTTGGGCTATTTTGGGAAAAATGGATGGGTTTATGTAACCTATGTGGTCGATGTTGACAAAGGACAACAACATGTAATTACACTGGTATAGTCCATCAAGTTACTGCATATTCCTACATAACCCTGGGGTTGAAATTCAGTCTGCATGCACTCTGCTCGGACTGCTGAGTGACAGGCCTGGCCAGGTTTGTAATGTTTTTCGATCCTAAGTATTTTATCTTGTGATGGCATTGTTTGCATAAGGCATGTGCTGTCTCCCTGAAATCCAGATATTTCCACACTGCTGATTTATTCCACAGAGGGTTGTAAATATCAACGTCTTTTTGTTTGCTGCTTTCTATTATCCGTCTGGCACGGTGACAGACATGCCACGGGAATTTCAAAATAAAGGCATATGATAAGGATGATAATTGATACTTCTACTTTTCATCACTGATTTTGGATCACTGAATCAATATGTTGATCTAGACGGATGGATCTTTACACAGCTTCTAAAAATAAGGCACTGAAGTATTTATACTCTTTTTCTGTAGAGTATAAATACTTCAGACAGTGTCTCCCTCACTTGAAAGACCTTAAAGATATGAATGAAACACAATTCCCTGGAAAATAGAATATTCCATTGTCAGCATGCAACAGTCTGATACATGCACCATCTGGCCGGCTGAACAGTGGCCATGTGTGTCCAATATGGTACTTCCAGTGACCTGTTATATGGACATTTATTCTCAGGCATGGTCTGAGTGATGGTTCAGTGCTCATAGAAAACGTGGTTGAGGGGAACATGACAGCTGGTAAAAAAGAGGCAGCAGCAGCTCGAACTGATGATATCAATGAGGAGACAGGGCAGGTGGTGCAACTTCAAAGCAGCTTAGATAGATGGGAGATATTGTCTTGTGAAAGATGGCAGCCTTTGATATGAACGAGAGCAGCGATATTGACTTCAAAGTGACATATGTAATGCAAACTGTGGATGATCATATTATCGATGCATGGATATAGATCCCCAGCTATTTATTACCAACATCCATTTCTTTGATTACACATGAACAGCACACAGCTTGAAAGGTATCTTGTTTTTCACTATCTTTCTTCTGCTATTTTCCTAATGTGGGCCAACTGCCAATTAACATTCAGTATGCATTTTCTCACTTTATTTCAGTGATGCATTACTTCCAAGTCGGTTCGGTGTCCTATTTTGCAAGCATATTTAAAAGGTGATTTTACCACTTGGCTCAGGTTCAGTGCTCATCCACAGGCGCAGAGTACTGTGTTGCAGCTCTGAGAAACCCTCTAAATGACACAGCAGCTTAATTCATTCAAGTTTGTGAGCCATATTCAATATGTCTCACCGTGTTTAAGCACAACAGGAAGTGATTTGCAAAAACCCCTGTGAGTATTCAACGCTGACAACCACTGTGAACACTTTACGGGCTTAGCGAAAGCGGCAAACAAACCGCAGCCCTCCCCATGTCAATCCCTCAAGGAAGCCATTTTAGTTAATCCTGGCTCCATACACCTTGGTTTGGGGGGGTCTGAAATTTAATTTAACCACTGCAGAGCCCCTATTGCTACAATCCTTGGTTCAGTGTGTCACGTTAAGTCTTTCCTGTAACCATTAATTCTGACCAGAAACATGTTGCTTTCTCTGTTTTAAAAGAGAAGCTGTCATATTTTCTTCATTTGACCTGAGATACACCTACAATAGCAGTCTCCTAGTCTGGTTGTTTTGCTCTTAAATCTGCCTCACATATGGTCTGCCAGAGGAATCAGACAGGATCCACTTTGCTCATCACAGTACTTTGCCACAGGAGTTATCAACATATCTTTCTCAGCAGTAATAACTTTAGCTCTCATCCACTGTTTCTACACTGTTGTCATTTCCGTCCGACGCCCTCTTACTCATGCAGCATCTGTCTCCCAGTGCTTTAGCATACAGAGAAACTGTGTTTCAAGTAGTTCCCACATTATTTGAATCAAAGCGTGCGTGTGTGTGTATACTTTTGTGCACCTGTGCATGTGTGTGCGGTGTGAAGGAAGCTGTCGACAGACATGACATCCACTCCTCTATGCTGTCAGAATAATTTGCAGCTATTAGCTAGCTACTTCTGGACTTGGTGTTAATCTTTTGACAAAGTAACGACTTTCCCCGCTCAGCATCAACTTGAGAAATCTAGACTGTCATGAACTCTTTTTGACCCTAACCAATTGTTTTGCTTGTAACACACAGGATAAAATATGTGAGCCTCGGTGCTGTGCTTTTTTATGGCCAGCCATCCACACCTGTTTTTACTTTGATTCCTCCGCAGTTCAGGACTGTCAGACTTACAAAATGTTGCAGATGAACATAATCGAGCTCCTACAACATGTGTCGCCTGCTGCAAAATAATCAAATGACCTTTTGCTAAGCCACACCCTCTTAGTTACTGTTGCCTCATCCAACAAGCTTTTGGAGCTTGCATGGAGCTCACAGTCATTAACTGCAGTCCCTGGAGAAATATTGACTCATTTTTGGAAAAATGAAAAAGTGATTTCAGACAGGAGGTCTGCAATATGCATTTGAATGATAAATACGGTATGTCAAACTGACTCAGCAGTGAAAACAGGTTAGAATTATGAATATAGATACATGCCAAAGCCCACATATCACAGTGAAGCTGTTCAACTTGTGTTTCACTTTATTCATAAAACAAACAAGGAGTCTCATTACGATTTACGACCTGTTTAGGACAAGCGGAGGACATGTCTCTTTGTATATTAATGTTGAAAGTAAAGTTGGGCTTTTTGGTCGGGTTTGAGTTCGGGTGAAATGCTGCAAACTGTTGAGAGCTGCTATTTCCAGACTGCAGCCTTAGACCTTAAATTAGCTGGCCAGGCCTAAAAATAAAGAAAATCTGAAAAGACGTAATGAGTTTCAATGGAGCACAGCCGTGTAGTTGTCGGACCCTTGGGCAGAGCTGGCAGATGCTACGCTGTTATTGGCCTGATCGCGTAAAGCACAGCAGTGACATTGCTTACTAGGGCTTTATTATTATGTTTTGCTACTGGTTGACTAGTAACAGCCAGGCTAGCCTGGAAGTTAACATAAACTGTGTATAACGATGGACAACGTCTCCACTTCCTCCCAATGTAAAAATAAATAAATAAATAAATAAAGCCAAAATATCCCCGTTACAAAAAT
>JAQFJA010000022.1:11267291-11285607 GCA_029874485.1 Naso brachycentron
AGGATGAAGATGTCAATATGTTGTGCTACACAGCCTTGGAGTTGTTAATGCCTTAGTTACAGTGACAGACTGCAGCAGGCTATCTGAGTGTGGATCTGCTATGTTCACTGCATCCTGATGAGCACGCTCCTTCAGGGGCTTCTTTTAATTGGCCATGCCCTTCAAGTAGCACTGCATTTGTTTATACAGTACACGCAAACCCGCCGACACAAACACATACACAGAGTCTCACTGATGCACACACACACACACACACGCGCAAAAGCATGCTGGCCTCAGATATCCTTGGAACTATCCGCTCTAGGTTATCCCAGCCTCCCAGCCCTTCACTGCTAATCAGCAAGACAGAGGAACTAAGTGGATAAACGAGTAAAATTCTATTTGTTTATACAGAGGAAGCTAAGGGGCGAAAATACACAGAAAGCAGTAGAAATGGAATACACTATTCTCCCAGATTACCAGTCCTTAATCCTCTCTGTGGGTTATTATTCTACTGTCAGAAAATTTGGAGGGACAACGAGCAGAAAACACAGTGTGGATGCTAACTCCCCGCTCACCACACGCCTCTCCGAAATGACAAAAAAAAAAAAAAGTAGCAAAAATTGTTGGCTCTTGTCTTTGGGAGGGTGTGGGAGACGAGTGAGGACCAGAAGAATTAGCGTTATGCAACTTTAGGGTGGTGATGGGGTTGGAGTCTTTATTGGGGGATTTATTTATGTCTTTTCTACGAAAATCCAGCCTGACACTGTGTCATAATCCTTTAAAGGTGCCTACGCATGGCAGAGCAGATCAAAACCTCCAATGTGCCAAAGCCCAACCCTTAAATAAAAAACAAGAGAAATTTGCACACAATATGCAGTTGCATCACAGCTGCGTTCACATCAGTCATGATACGTACCAGCTAGCAAGCAACACAAAAGCCCCCCCAGGGGAACGAATATGGATTTGCTGATTCCTTCAACACAGCAATAACATTATATGGCTGCAGCTTCAAGCATGCATGAACAGAGCTGGCTAATTTGTTGAACACGTTGCCCATCTCACCCCACTGCACAGTGTCATCTTTCAATCTGAGGTTTCACAGTTGTTCCTGCCGAGTCCTTGGAACTCGTTGTGCCCACTTTTCTGTCTGTGTATCCATGAAAGTTGCATGGTTGTTCTAATCCCATTGCAGATCCAAAAGTGTGCACCGAGCTGGCTGAACGTCGGTGACGCTGATTATACCACAATGGGGAGGCTGACTGATGGCCTAGTAAATTGTTAATTAGACAGAGCAGAAGCCGCTCTTAAATTAGACGCATGAATGGAGCCGTTGTCAGCCTTATAAGTCAACCCTGCTCCGCTACTCCTCTTGCAGGCTGCAGTGCCACTCAGAGAGATAAAGTGGCTGGCTGATCCAAGACGTGAGCACCAGTACAATGTCACTGATCACAGTGTAAGGAGGAGGGTTAGCATAACTGATCAACACTAAACCTACACAGACAGATGCTGGTTATAAGTCAGTTATTGGCATTTTATTAAAGACTGGATTGGTAGAATGTTGTGCAAGCTCAGTTTTACTCACAGGGCCTGAAATCCCTGTTGGTTCTCATTTAAAAAGAGAATATTTGAGTATGAATGCTTATTCCGATTGGGGAAAAAAAAAGGGGGGGGATAAAATCAAAAACAGTGTCTCCCGCCAAACAAAACTGCCAAAGATAGATACATATCCTAATATTTTAAAGATATAAAGCAAGATTGATATGTCTAAACTTTGGATATGCAATATGTGCATATCTCAGACATTCTGTTCTCATAGATTTACGGCAGAGAGCTTGATGGGAGCAAAGAGGCAGGTCCATCAATACTTGGCTGCAGTACACATGGAAGACGTTTTGATATAATTAGCCACATTTTGCTGACATATGACCTAATCTGAAGTCTTCACTCAGTCAGTGTTGGCTACTGGAGGACTGTCAAATGTTCAAGCGAATATTTTAGAGGTGGGAGAACCTGAGGAAGAACTTTAGATCTCTTCCCTCTGTGGGGAAAAGCATATTCTCTGTTATCTCTGCCATGCTGAATTTTAGTGTTTAGGGGAAACAGAGAACCTATCAACTCTCCTGATCATCCTGAGTAAGTCTGGCTGTTGTTGTTATTAGTTTGGACAGATGGGAGTTAATGTTTTGATACTGAGTCTGACTCAGTCCTTGGCACCACATCGTTGAGGTGCACAGGCCGAGGGGGTCACCTTTCTCTGCTGCACGCACTGCTGGATTCTGTTCTTCTCCTTATTCATCTTCAGTGAAGGCAAAGCTCTATAGGACCACTTCAGAAGGACTCTGTGGCTTACATAAATAACTGCATATATCGTTGCTTTTTTTGTGTGAAGGACAAATACTGTATGCTGAATTCCGAGACAGCATTTTTTAGTAAGCTTTCAAAGGGTGTTTGGAGGTGAAAGGAAAAAGCAAAAGCACCTTGAGATGACGGAGAAAGCAGTCTACTTTATAACTGAGTGGGCAGACTAAACATAAATTAATTAGGACGATAGATAGCTAGACAGTCTAGTTTCAAGATAGAGGTGCACATTTTTAGAATAAAAGACGTTTTAAGTCGTGGTCGATGGTTTCATGTCAGTGAACACTGTTTGAGCAGCTACTTAGTTAAAATCCAACAGAAGAGCAACTTATGGATCGGTCGATAGTAATTGTAACAATCTGGTTTCCTGCAGTGGCCAGTGCAAGTACTTTTCCACACAGCAGCAGGACACAGTAAAGTTGTTCACCCGCAGCTTTTTATTCAACAACTCAGCGATGTCTGCTGCTTCTTATGTTCCATTACTCTCCGACAAAATCATAAAGGATCTGCTGATGAAAAATGCAAAAAATGGCTGATGTCCCATCAAAGCGTCTTGTTTTGTAGACATATTTTTTGATGAATGATTATGGTCAGCGCTGACCACTCCGACAAACACACTGCCACTTTTCTGTGGCAGCATTTCACCAGTCAAACGCCTTCAAGACTCAGGATAGGATGTAGGATAACTCAACACAGCTCTGAAATGGTGTAGAGAGAGTGAACAGTAACAGTGAGGCTGCTATGAAATACAGCTGGCTGGATTTCATGCATGTCTTGTTTCCAAGGATTTCTCTGATTTCCTTATGCTCAGATAGACATGAGGGATTCACATCTGAGCGTGGTAACAGAGGATTAATAAACCAATACAACACACCACTATGTAGGGAAATCATTCTTCAGTATAAATATGTTTGATGTGTAAAGCAGCAAAAATGCAACAGTTATTAGTAATGGTGTGTGACTCATTTAAACTTAATTAAATTACAACTTTAAAGAAATGAATATGCATTGGGGGTAAGTGGAATTACCTGCTTTCCTTGGCTGCAGGTCTGAGCTGAAAAATGAAGATATATGGCCCAGAGGTTAGCACTGCTGCCTCACAGCAAGAAGGTCCTGGGTTCAAATCCACACAGACTGACTGACTGATTGAGCTAAAACAAAGTCTTTCAGAAACTCAGTTACACATTGTGCTGTCATATGGTCACATTGCAATACATTAACATTAGTAATGGGCTTCCCTATCAGCTTGGCAGGTAGTTCACAACTTTACACCTCTTTACATGGGGAGCCCTTCAATTTTAACGTCTTCCTTCTGTATATATATATATTAAATATACGCCTGTTTTGGTGTCTCCATAAAAGAATTCCTCACTTTTTATCTAGCCAGTAAAACTTTCTTTCATACACACATCACTGGCCTCAATAGCATGTGGGAGTTAAAGAATTTGTCGAGCAGGAAATGCATAATCGTACAACTACTATACTGCAGGAGCCTGTTAGACTTTCTATACATACCTACTCACAAGCACAAAAGTGGAATCAATGGCAATCCCACTCCTCTGCTCCGATAAGAGTGACCTATAATCTGCACTTTGACAGAACAACACTATTGTTTACCTGCATGTAATTGGACAGGGCTGCCCTCATAAAGCAAAATACAGTGCAAGGGGAAGGTAACTCCCTGCAAGCTAAGACAGAACGTCTGTTTTCAGGGTTGTTCGTTTGAATCAGGTTTTGCTTGCAGTCATCTCAGGGGCCCGAAGTAGGTCGTTCTTATTAAAATGCAAATCTGACAAGAGCGCTTCATCGGTACTCTCCCTTTGTCCCCCTGGATTGTGTGCCGAATATGTATTTCCTTACGATTCTTTACAATATTTCCCTCAGTCTCACGTTCTCTCGCTCCTCTCACTTTGCATCAATCACTCTTTTTCTTATTCTATACTGTAACTGCCTCACTCACACACACATTGTCACTCACCCCTCTGTCTTCACTCTCAGGTGTAAATGCTGATTATCTTGTGTAGATATCAGGACACGGCAAATTAAATGTGACCGCAGCTACCCTGCCAGGACGTCCATTATAATGATATCTGTAATCTGCTGGGCTCAGGGGAAGCGGTGGGGAGGGGTGGGAAGATAGAGGAATGATGATGGAGGGGGATTCAGTATGCATCCGGTATCTGGCAGGAGAGTGGTGGACATGGATTTTCCTCCACTGATGAGGTTGTGTGGACTACATGTCATCCATGGGTTTAAGCATGAACAGGGGCCATTCGAGGTTAAAACATCGAAAGACGAGGTTGTGAACCATTGCATAGAGGTTGTCGAGATAGTGGAAGAGCTTGTTTCCTCTCATTTAAGAATTTTTTTCCATTTTGACTACAGCTTTTGTGCTAAAAGCTCCTTTTCTCTGTATTTCTGCACCATAAAGGTTAGTTTGACATCTTAATCTTTGTGTATTCTGTTATGAAATATCAACTTCAGCCGTGTTTGATGATGTTTGTGTGTTCAGCCATATGGTAACAATCAGTGATCATGATAACTGCCTCTTTGTTTTCATTCCAACCAATCCTGCTGCCAGAATCGCAAAATGCATCACCTCCTGGTCCCTGAGCGATTTGTCTCTAGCGAGATCTTCACTGGGTGTTAGGATCAGCAAATACAGACGCTTTCCCTCCTTAATATGTTATCAGTCAGTGATAGAGAGTAGAAGTTTATTCATCTGAAAGTACTGGGGATGATTATATCAGGGCACAATGCACCATCAAAACAACAGCATTTAGGTCCCGCAGTGCAGCGTTCTGACACAACTCTCAACACATTAGCGTGGGTGGGAGACCTGCGTGAGGAAAATTCCCATGGAATCTCTTTGATATTTGGGATCGGAGAGCACAAAGGAGGAATTGATCTGATGAGCAAAAAGATTGTGCCGGGGATGTGTCGCGGGCGCGTCAGCTTTGGCTCGCTTTCCAAAAACCTCTAATCAGAAGCGGTGCTTGTTTTCACATGCCTGTCCGTGTTCCCAGCAAAGCCTGTCATCACAGCAATTATTCCAGTGAGGGAGATGAGCGCTGCCAACACTCCAACTCCGAGCTGTAAACAAATTATGCTGAGGGGGTCTTGATGATGTCTGTGTGAGAGACCAAAAAATCTGAAACCAATTCCGATGGTCCCGCTGCGCCTTCTCCGGTCCTCAGCCAGCAGATACTCCTGGGGATGAAACTCTGCCACCACTGGAAGGAAGCTTGCTGTTAACAGCAGCGCCTTCCTGCTGTACACTGTATCCTGGTGTTTTCTTTATTTGTTGCTGTTGTTACTCTAAGCTGTATTTACCCATTTTGCATCTCTCATCATGCAGACTTCGCTCCACTTGTTTGGATAATGAGTTTTGACAGATTCAGCTTTTCTCTGTTAGCATAAATCAAGGCTTGAAACTTCCACCTGGCAGTTTTACAAAATAATTGATGAAAATACAATTACCATATGCACTCTTAAACTTAATATAATTCAACTTGATGGCATTAAATCAGCAGAGGTTAATTTTACTGACATGATTTTGTAATTAGTCAAACAACTGGTGGCATGTGTTATGATCTATCACATGTTTAAGCTCTTTTGTCTTGTGGAAATTTCTGGTGGTTTTCAATAAATCTTTCAGTGGTTTTTGCTGTGGGTAATTGACAGGTTATGTTTTCTCCCCCTCCACAGCTCCCTTGGAAGGCATTAGCATATTGAGTTTCGTGCCTGACTGTGAAGTGATTCCCACCATGCCTTTAAAAGGCATCGCATGAATAGGCGGCACATTATACCGCAGAGAAATATGAGACAGGAGAGAGAGCACACTCTTTCTCCACTTTTCCTCTCAGCTCATGCACACTTCAACGAGATGAGCTCGACATGCGTGCACACACTCACACACCCTGGCTGTGAGAGCCCCATGCTGCTTGCTGACTCACATAAGGTTTTAGGAGGCGGACCGTATTTTCAGGAGGGGTGAGTATGTTACAATCCCATATCCCAAAGTTAACTCTGGAGAAACAGCCATGAAATAGGTGCACCTTCCCCTCCAAGTTAAAGACACCTGAGCCTCCCCTGGTTTTTCACTTGTTTATTGTCGCCTATTGCGCTGTGACACTGAAATTAGAATTTGAGAAAACACAGAATTTGATCAGCAGTTCATAATTAAAACTTAGGAATTTGACTATGGGACTACTGGAAACAAAGAGCTGGACTTCTTTTCCTCTAAAAGTCAATATCATTGTTTGGATTTACTGTCGACAGACCAATGTTCCATCAAATCTATATTAATGCAAATAACGTGTGTGTGCTTGTGTGTGCAAACACCTTCTGATCCCAGATCATCAGATATCAACAATGCTTATTCTCATCCCTTGGCATCTTATATTCTTACACAGGATACCCTTTAGCATTTGTGTGCAACATTAAAAGCCTTCCCACCAGAGTGTTCTTCTAACATGTGGTTAACACTGTGAACAGTCACTTAGTTTTAGGCTCAAAAACTTTATGGTAAATTTGGGAAAACAAAAGTTCTGGTCAGGTTTAGAAAAAGATCAACAAATAATTATTAATTTTGAAATGGTTACAGTTTGGTTGAGTCACCAAAATTACTTGTTACACAGGAACATATCATTGGTTTTACGATTTAGATTTTTTCTTCAAACCCTAATCTCCTGGGGGAACATCCTGTGCGTGACAAACCACACTAACCTGAGTGTGTATCTGAGGAGATGGAAGAGGGATATTTGCATATTTGTATTTACACATTTTTATGACCATTTTGTGTACTTTTGCACCTTAAGCAGCCCAATTTCCCCATATGAGATAATAAATCTACCCTGACCTTGACCTTTTAAGGGTTTTATCTCACATAAAAATAAAGCAGAGCTGTACTATTTGGCTTTTGTTGTTGTTGTTGTTTGCAAATATTATGTTCAACAACTTTATCAAAATTATTTAGTCTTTAAGGTAATAAAGGTGGATCAAGTGCCTTTTTCTCCCCGTACAAAAATGATCATCAAGCACAAGAAGCAGTTTAGCTTTGCCTGGTATGCTGTTCTACCTTAGAAACTCTTTCTTCCAGTTGCCAAATTTTCATACAGGAGAGGCACTTTTCCATTAGAAAGGCATGAATAGGTCAAGACATATACATTTTGTAATTCTAGTAGGTACTTGTGGTATCACAATATTTCCCATCAAGAGACTCTATCTGCTGCATCGTAATAGAGACCTGTTATTTCAGAAGCTAGTGCATCATGCATTAGAAACCATAAACAGCCATTAGCTTCAGCCTGTGTGAGGGCAATGCACAGGCCAGGCAAGGCATTACTCAGCAAATGGAGGAACTTAAGAGTGGAAACTGTACTGAAGATTAGCAGATGAAAGGAGATATGGTTTACTGACATGAACTTTATGGGTCTCTCCTCCTCTAGGTAGCTGAATTTACTGAATCTTTAGTGTTTTCACCGAGTTAGTGGGGAAATACAGTAGACTAGTTGTAGACACAGCAAAAAAATCTGAGATAACAATGTCTTTGTGTTGGCAGCATTTTTAAGACAGCTTTCTTTGTCGAAAAATTGAAAATACAAGCTTTTTTCTTTTGTCATTTTCCAATTTCATGGTACCAACATTCTTTCTCTTTCTGTTCATGCCAAGGATGTGTTTATTTTATTATGACAGGAAGGTGACATAATGAAGTCCAATTGGCTCTGCTGCTGTTTTGTCTCCACCAGTGGAAACTTATTTCGCATTATGTAACTGACATTGAAACAGCTCCTCCATAAGGATTCCTCTGTCAATACAGCAGCACTCTAATTATGTTCTCTTCATATCAGAGCAGTGAGTGCGCACTGCCTGATATGGCTCCGGAGTATGTGATACCTTCTTTATTACTGAATGGGTTTATCCTGCCCGCCCTCCACCACTGCCGTGCAAACTATCCTCCTGTGCACCACCTTCTCAATGAGATAGAGTTGGTGCTGTGCATATTGGGACTGTATTACAGTATCGACTCTTCACCCACTTAACAGGAGAATCAGCTCCGTTTACAACTAATTAAAGCCATTAAAGGGGGCACACACTAATGCATTTTTGCACAGATAACAGAAACATGGGCGGCAATGGCAGCCGGGCTCATTTCAGGCAGGTCAAGATGAGAGTAATTAACTGGGTATTAAAGGCGCAGCGTGACGTGTTCTCCAACTCTAAGACGAGACAAGATGGAGGCACGGGTGCAGAATCTTGATACGGGTGTCACCCAAACTCTGGCAGATTGCTTCTCATTCTATAAAATAGCTCTCCTTCAGGATTTTAGGGGGAAAAAAAATCGTCTGTAATGTGCATGAAATTTTGTGCTAACGACAGCAGAGCTTTGAGATTTTAAATGGTGGATAAACATCCAAATATCTGCAAACATACATTTGTGCTTTATTTACAAGACAATGATGATGAGAATATGTTCAGATGAAAATACAAAAGCTGCAGCAGGTAAAGGTGGGGAAAATAATAGAATCAGGTACTTGAGGAAGTGATGAAAAAGCTGCTTTCAAAGGTATTACAGCGACAGATGCTTCTTTTATGGACCCTCGCTTGTATTGCAGCATTTGCTGAAACTCTGCCTCACTTTGGAGCAATCCTCAAGAGTAACTCTTGGGAAAAATTATAGGTTACATCATCACAATTTACATAAAAATTGTCTAGCCATTAACTGAGTTTTGTACTGCCATGTACCAAGTTGTTTCGACTTTATAACATTTATTATCTGCTGTTCTAATGGAGGATTATGCAGGTTAAATGCATGAAGGACTTGCATAATGGCTACGACTGCACACACACAGTTATTACTGTGCAGCTGCTACTCCAGAAACAGCAGTTGACAACAGCCTGCAGCCTATAAGCATGAGTGTGGTGGACTTAAAGTATTTCTACTTTCATACTTCTACTCGATTCCAATCCAGAGGAAAATATTGTACTCTTCACTCCACTACATTTATTTGATGTATATTTTTACTAGTTACTTTGACAATCAAGGTAGTGTAATTAAAACTAAATTATATGTTTATTAAATACAATACATTGTCATATATTTAACCACCCAACAGTATATAAATTAGTTAAAAATTGCTTCAACTACCTACAGTGCTGCATATGTGCAGCATTTTATATGTACAACAATGGATTTAAAATAGTTTAATTATATAATATCAGACTTAGCAGGTATCATTCAGCATAATATATACCCGTACTTTTGATGCACAAGTACAATTTGATGCAAATACTTCTGTGTTTTTACTTAAATAGGATTAATTTTATTTGCCTCAAAAATCGGAATACTTCCTCCACTGCTGTCTATAGCTGTGAAAATCCAGACAGGTGCAGGCTGTGTCTCTCTGCAGGGAAGATTGTAGGAATAAGCAGAAATTACATAGATAAATATTCAGTGTCCAGATGTAGATTAAAAAGACAAAACAAAGCCTGGTTCCTGCCACAAGGAGCGAGATGAAAGCAGAAGGCTTTAAGAGTTCCTCCACCTTAGGTAAGCTGCTGCTAAGCTGAGTTTGCAGTTATCTCTTATCCACCGTGCTGAATACAGGAAGAGGGGAAAGGGAAGGGAAAATAAGGGCTCGGCATTCTGTTGCCAGATTGACTCCATCTTCAAAGAGATATTAACATAGCACCAGTTTCCCTTTTATCTTCCTTTAATTTCAAGGATGCCAGCCCAAATTAAAATGTGATGCGACTGAAATGAACCTAAAATATCAGACACACAAAGGAAGTAGAGAAGGAACAAAAATATAAAGAGGAAGACATGTAGGTTGGAAACATTGATCTGAAAGAAAGAAAACATCCCTCTCATCAACTGCACCATCTCAAGTCTTCTCCAGTTTGCTACTCTCCATGTTTCATTGCAATATATCAAATCATACAATAAAGGACTCTTGTAAGCACTGGCTGACTACAGAGGAGAAGTTGGAGGAAGCAAATGAAGGAAAGCATTTGAAACTATCCAAGTTGGTTACAGGTTCAATAATTTTATCATAGAACTTTCAGGCTCATTAAAATTCTGCTAGAATAAGATTAGATTAGCTTTAAACTTGAGCCATGATTAAATAGGACACTTGGAGCCGTACTGTTATTGTCCTACTTGTTTAGAAAAATTATTTTTAAAATGTTTGGCAATGACATCAAGCAGTAAACATAACAACACTCTAATAACACGGAATTTCAGTGCTTATCAGGGTGAGCTGTTTTTTCTAATTCGCTTGATTCCCAGGTGATGGTGCTATTTCATTGATACGCAAGATGGGCTCCACAAACACTCCAAGTAGCTGCTTTAATGACTGCTTTCCATGTCGGCAACAAAAAAACTCCAGACTTGCAGCTGTTCTGCTCTCAGTTTGTTCAAAAAAATGAGCTCCTGATGAGGCAATGCCGCCTCCCAAATGTGGTGTGGAAATTAAAAAGAGTTAAGCCAAGTGCGACTCTTTCTGAATACCAAATGAGTTTTTAAATCCATATAAGTCGGCATGGACTTCTTATAGGCCGTTAAGATCGGCAGAGAAATGGAAATTAGTCTCTTTTAGACCAACTGCTTCCAGACAACAAAACATACATGTCACGTTGTGACTGCAAGACAGAATCTTTTTTTGCCCTCCGTCACCCCCAGATCCATGTATATTTCATTGGCCTCATGTGTCTTTGAAAGTTTCTTCGCCTTCTGTGTTTGTATCTCAAAATTTTAACCACGTCCCCTCAGCAGGAACATACATCCCTCTTCCTCCTCTGCGGAGCCAGCCAACAGCATTATGTTACAGATCGAGTGTCACAACTGCTTCCTGAGCTCCTCAAAAGAAAATTTCTGCCGCTCTTTCCCCATGCGATGTTGCTGTCACCGATATAGCATGTTTAAGATAAAGCAGGGAATAGAGGATCTTGGAAGATGATGTAGCAGGGCTGGTGATGGCACAAAAGATCAGACTGCAGTAAAGAACTCTGGGAACTGAGAGAGGCAGAGAAGGAGAGGGGAGGCACGCATACTAATGCCGACCTCTGGATCCTTGTCTCTCTTTCACTGCTTTGCATCGGGGTCTTCAACTTTAGAATTCACTATCTGTATGCGATGATGTCTCCTACACAATACTTTTTTCCCTCCGTGTAAGTTCCTCACTGAGGCACTCGTGAGTCACCAAGCATGGGTTGTTTCCGTTCTGTCTTCCTGACCCCCCTCCAACTGCCATTACCCTGGTGTCAATCCAATAAAGCCATCTGCACTGCACAGAAGTAATTTACCTGTGGTATATTGTAGGTAATAACTGAGACAGCATATTGACTGGGCTAATTGACTTAGAAATGATGGCAGTAAGAAGATAAATGGCAGGGTCTCTGTAATATATTTGTGTCATTAGCTGCGTACTGTAGCACAGTAAATACCTGAGGTGATGCTCAAATGGGTTATCTGAGAGAGGCGATGGAAACAGATAAAAGTGAGCCACGCTGGTGTCCTCTCAGCATGGACGAAGGGCCGAGGTATATGGGCTGAAATCTCAAAAGTCATACGCAGTCTTGGTCATATGTGGAGATACTGTACACTGCTGAGGGAAATACGGATGTCATGCAATTTTGACCATCAACCCAGTCTTTGATAATGACACCCATTCACTAAGTTTATTCCTGAGATCTCTGAGAAGAAGTCAGTTTATGAGCAGTGAGACAGTAACACAGAATTTTTTTTAAAAAACTGCACAAAAATTCAACTTGTTTTTTGACTTGTTTACAACCTGTTTGATCAGCTGACCACTCGTGTTTCTTGCCCCGTCGAGCTTTGTCATAGCAATGCTGCCAAGTTCCCAGAGCTCAGCAATTAACTGTGCTAAATTAAGTTTGCTTGGCTGAGAATGTCACTTCTTTCTACGAACTGAGTATATTATTATAGGTGATGAAGATGACAGCTGGAAAAGCAAATTAAGACCCAAGACCACAGCTGTAACAAACAAGGTGGCATTTATTATTTATAGAATTGTTTTAATTTAGTGGCAATTTACTCCATTAATTCATTGATCTACTAGAAAACAAACAAACAAACAAACAAACAAAACCAAAACAAAAAGCAAAGCAGTATAATGAAATATTTTTTGCTGCTGATTAATTTTCAGTTGATCGAATGTTGCAGGATTTTAACAAACCGTTATTTTGTTAGAAATTCCACCACGTGGATTTAGCCTGCTTTTGGTTAAGCGACGAAATTGTTAGATCCTCCACTTTGTAATGCAACTCTCTATTATAACCTTGTGGCCTCAGAACCCAAACAAAGATAATTCTACTGGCATCTCAATGACATCATAAGGGTAATTTCTGTCAGACTTTGGAGGGCTACAGACAAAAAGGGAACCTTTATTCAACCGTTTTAACAGTTTGACCAGTACCACTCATGGAGAGTAAACAGAATTTGATGTGTACGATTAGCAAAGTGCATCTTTGAGTCTGAAGGGGCTTACTTGGATAAAACTGTCTTTACTGCCGTTAGACTGACAAGATGAATAAGTCACATTTGGTATATACCAGATTCCGATTTAGTAAATTATTTTTTTCCCTCACGAAATTCTCTGGCATTTTTAAGCTGGAAGGTTTGCGGCGCAGCGCAGTAGGATGACATTTTTAAAGTAAATGCGCAGGATGAAAAAGACTTGACTTGACTTGTGTAAAATGCCAAATGTCAGTGTTTAACAGCAGGGTTTGATGTTGGACAGAAAATGTCAAAATACAGTTGACGGTACAGTGTGAAAGAGAAAGTAGGTCAGAAGCCGGCATGGGACCTCTGCCTAAATACATTCACACTACCTTGAAACAAGTTCCAGGATTCCCCAAAAATATAAGGGCAGTGTGCTTCTAAGTGGCTCCCTGATACGTGTTCAGATTTTGTGTGACATCCGTTGTCAACAGGTGCCAGAACACAACAGCTGCTGCTGTTGTGACTCGGCTGCTCTGAAGTTGCCCTGGGGAGCCTGATGCCAGAGCTGGTTTGGGTTGCATGCATCCCGTTTGCATTTCTGCAAAGTTTGTCATGGCAGAAATAAGGCATGACAATGATAAAAAGGCTGAGAGGAAGTACATCAGGGTCTGTAAACTGGTCTTAAATAACTTTCTTTTTACACAGGACTGCACAGGGTGTCTGATTCTTTCCTCAGCAAATCATGCCATGACCATGTCAGAAAAATCAACTTGACTCTAGCGTGAAAATTCATGAAAAAATGAAGTGAAAAAGAACGAGAGCTTGTTTTGGGATTCAGAGAGTGTTTGGTTCTCAATCAACACAGCAGTGAAACACCCAACTGTTCTTGAGGACGTAATGACCTCTCGACCTCTGTCCAAATAAGAGAGATGGAGAAGGTCTCCAGTTGGCTCCTTTGGTGCCTATTTAAGGAACCGCCGGTCTGTGCTCCCTATTTTATCTAAGCCACAGAGCCACTATTGGAGTCTACATGATTGATGTGGTTTCATCTCACAGGCTGTCACGCTCGCCTGATGAGCAGATACTTTATCGACACCGTTTCAGGGAGTGTGTCTAGTCTCACCTCTCACAAGAAAAGTATAAGCTCTTTTAGGGAATAGACTCCAAACAGTGACCTCAGCCCTGATCTTCAAACTGTCGATTTAAGCGGAAGGTCCCATCAGATAAGTTCTCCTTGTAGGGTATTAGTCTGGAAGAGAGGGTAAAACCCAACAGAGTGTTAGTGCTTGCTGTCAGATCCTATTGACAGGAGAGGAAATACTAGATTTCGAATAACGGCATCAGCTAAGGTGACAACAGTCCATTGATATCTGCTTTTCATCTGGAGTCTTTTTTACCCTCACTATTGGCTCCATTCTGCTGCCAATATTGTCAAGCTGGTCAGCTCTCTTCAAGCTTCTCAGAGAAATTAATCCCTTTGCGCATGCACACATATGGAAATGCCAAACAAGAAACTATTTCAAACACAAACAGGCCTGATAAAAGTACAAGCAGATTTCCTGTTGTTGTTTGCTCATCCTCGCTTTGTGCTGTGATACTTTGCAGAAAAATATATTTGAAAAAAAAAAACCAAAACCTGTAATCCTCAAAGTCTTTCCTTTCTTGCAATAAGATGATGGCTTTGCATTTTCACTCGCAAGCTCTGCCCGGCTGTATCAGAGGGCAAGCCTTACAGAGGAGACTGTACAACCCCCTGTAATAGGCTACTTCAGTTATAAAGGGCAGGCGCTTATCTTGTCCATATAGGATGCTTTGGTCAGACTGATCTGGTGGGGAGACTTTAGATCATAACCTTCATGTCCACTTCTTTGTTGGCCAACCATCTGTAGCGGGGGAACAAGCTCTCAAGCGAAATACTGTGGAAAAATCCATCGAATGAGATGCTCTCTTTTGTGAGAAACATGCTTTTCTTCCCATGGCCCTCTCCCCTTTTGTGTCTTGCTCCGTGTAAGGGAGTCGTGGTTAAGACAACCAATTTGTTCCACTAAGGGAAGCAGAAATGCTTAGATAATAGGTCTAAGTATCACGGGGTTGTCAACATCGTTTTTCTATTCCCTGTTAAATCATAATGAGAAGACAAGGCAAGAGACAAGACAAAGTAAAAAGAGTGAGGACGGAATTGTTGGAAACTCAGGATTTGCTAATTCATGGCTTTCTGTCTTATAATGCCATCAGGTTGAATGTTTCATGCTATCACCATGGTCATTTATCACATCCCTTATCATTTTATCCCTTTCTTTTCTTTTTTTTTTTTCTTTTTTTTTTTTGGATGCACTCACATTTGGCCCAGTTTCCCCGCACCGTGCCGAAGTACGATTGTCCCACCTCCCCTCTCCCCCACTGGCACACACTTACATTGCTCCGGTCTTACTGGGCATGAGCATTCTTGAGCTACCAGATCTATGGAGTGTGACCCGTATTTTTCAAATACTGAACCGTCAGTTTTTTCATCTTGTATTGACATTGTTCAGTTGCTCTCTGGTATCAGCAATCAAAAAGACAGTCTCGTATTTTTCCACTGCTCTATATCCAAACTTTGAATATGGTTGTCTCTCTGAATTTCAGGTGAATCCTCCACAAACAATCACAGCGACATTGGCACTCCATCCCTGTGTTCATGCATGTGTATCTATTCTGTGCCAAAGCCCACCTCTTCCAAACGTGCCAGGGCTGACAAAGCGTGCCGTCCTCGGGCACAATACAGAACGCTCACAATAGTCAAGCAAACTTAACTTTGGGGGTCAAACATTCTCAGGCACGGCACGGATTGCCTAATATGAGTGCACCCTTAGACTCAGTAAAACTGTTTTTCACTCTGACATTTAGTCTAATACAATTTTCAATAGTAGAATTGTAATTGTGAGATCATACTACCAAAATAAGCAGCTCGTTTAAGACAGACTGTTGTTGCATGTAGGCGTTTCCTGCCCTGACCAAAAATTGGCCCTCTGCAGGTTTGACTGGGAGCCAGACAAGGTTTCTTCTGTTAGGATTCCCAGACTACAGAAATAGATAAAAACAGCACAGAGCAACACATTAATAACACCACATTAGTCAAGCCCAAATTCATGTGTTGATGTCGAATAATATATAACACAAATATTAGACTCTAAACAACTGAAAAACTGCAAACTTGCCAGCATTTGGCTGAGAAAAAGAGGGAGATATGCTGGGGTAAGGGCAAATGTCAGACCCTTTAACACCCTCCTCCCCATATAACATATAACATCACATTACATCACAGATTACTAGAATAAATGCCACGATGTGAAAGTACAACAACTTTCAATTAATGTTTAATTCATAAGAAAAAACATTGAAAGTCAACATGTAAAAGTTGCACCTCTTGTGATCTCTCTGTGCCTAAATGGCTTGTTTGTTTTTGCACAGTCAGTGTATTCAAAAAATTTTGTCTTTCCTCTGGTCTAAATTCAGACATATCAAACAAAATTCATAGCGTTTGTTAATGAAGTTAGCTGTTAGAAGGGGAAGTTCTTGCACCAAGTGACATGAAATTTGGAAGTGTATTTCCTCTCACTATCACTATGCAATCAGAAATTTGATGGGAGAAATAACAGTAGCAATCAGGAGTGCCGGCATCCATGAGGGCACTTTTGCATTTTTTCAAATTTGGGGAAAATGGGGGGTAAACCTTTGAGTTCGGTCTCCAGCTTATCTGTCCCCGTGTGTCAGAGATGGTCATAAGTCTTTGAGCTCAAGTCCAAGTCAAGTCTCAAATCTCTTATGATGGTAATGAGTGGTTATCTGCTACATGCCAGTTGGTCAGCTTCAAAGCATGTAGCTACTATATTACAGATATTATTAAAGGTTGCACATGGGTAATGACACGTGCATTCAGAAGGGAATGAGATAAGCTCGACAGACCTTGTTACCGCTAAAAAGAAAAACAAGATTGTTCACGAGTCCCAAACATCGAGTCCGAGTCAAGTCTGAAGTCTTTCGTGGTCGTGTCTCATGTCAAGTCTCAAGTCACTGAGTGTGCGCCTTAAGTGTGACTCAAGTCCAAGTCTCAAGTGCAAGTCCCCATCTCTGCTATGTGTAAATGACCTCCCGTAGGATACTAAAGCCCATGTTGTTCCAAATGTTCAAGAAATAATGGATGAATGTCAAAAATTTAACAACAAGAAAATGCAGTCATTTACCATATATAACCTGAAATCTTTGGGTCTTGGACTGTTGGTCTGGTTTATATATTGACACTTTTTCTGGCATTATTGTTGTTCTCCAGTTTGTCTTGTCAACTGAACAAAAAGGGTTACATTTTGGTCTTACACCAGAAAGATCTGTGACAGCACATTTGAAAAATGAATTAAATGCCATCTCATGGCTTGGCTTACTGTTTCAAGTGACTGTTTTGTTTACAAATGGACTATTGATCGGGATTTTGTCCTGCTAATATAATCGCCTAACCCGAGGACAAATCCTTTTTTGACAAGGCGTTGATAATAGGAATTTACTTTGATTAGGGCTATTGACACTGCAGTGATATTTTTAAAAACAGCACAGATAACCACGTTGAGCTGATGACAGCATAAGCCGCTACAGTCATTTTGCTGTGATTTGCCTTTTATTACACTGGCTACTGGGATTTCAGCTGTCAAACTGCAACGCTTAGCTCGAAACAAAGAGATGCAAAGATAAAAATGTTTTAGAACATCTCTCTGGTGTACAGCACTGACACAAGGACATTTCTCATGAATATGCCTTTCCACACACACGGACAGATGTTACCTGGACAGCTGGAAAAGGTTAACTGAAATGGAAATGAGCTGCATGAAGACAAAGATCACTGCAGACTTTCTTTGCAAGGGATAAATATAGTTTATGTGTATGATATAAATGTTGGACGACACTAGTTTTGTTCTGTTGAACTTCTGTGCCTTTTAATTTAGCGTTTGGCAGATTTCATGAACCTTATGAATAGGGCAGTCATGTCATGTTAAGCTCTCCATCTCATTTCCCTTTCGTTAAATAACTTTATGTCTTTTTCCTTGTCCAAGCATGTTGAATGTAAATAGTTTTGTGTGTTTTCATTGCTCGCCTCGCCTGGTGCTGGCATTTCACTGTTGAATCATGCCATATTATTAAATCAAATCTGCTGCTGGCGATACAAAATGGAGAAGTTCCAGAGCGGAGCTGAGGAAGGTCTTGTTAATGGATCACATTCTTTTTTATCTCTCAAATAATGAATCTTTCTATTAATGTAGTGCTGACTTTGATGTTGATCCACAGGCTTATGAGGCCCTGTATTTTCTATTTCTTTTTCCACTGTAGGACATATTTCATGGCCTTTGATGCTGGACTGCTTTATTATTCATCAACATACTTGTAAGCCCAGTTACAGAAAATATTCATACATTGGATTCTATCTAGGCCTGTGATTCATATATCCAGAACTTCTCAATGAGAGAGACAGAGTAGACGTTTTTT
>JAQFJA010000022.1:11492475-11502969 GCA_029874485.1 Naso brachycentron
GGATATTTGTGAGATGATTTAATTACAGTGGTATTCTGTTTATTTTTCTTGAGGTTATCAACCTGCTACTGTTACTGCTGTTACTACTGCTGCTGCTGCTATTGTTGCTTTCATGAACAGAAACAAGAAAGGAACAAGAAACAAGCTGAGTTGTGTCCAGCGTTCTCTGTTGGTCTTCAGGCCCTCAACCAGTTGGGGCAGGCATTGATGCCGGGGAAAAGGAAAAATAAACTCAACAGTATAGTAAGTCTTCAAAGCAGAAGTTTGTAGAATATTTAGCTACTTACATTTGTTTATCTAATAGGGAGAAATAAACCATTAGCATCAAGAGGTTTTCCCTTTTTTTATAATCAACCATATGTTTGCAGAATATGGCATACAGAGGAAAAGAAATCTTGTTGCTGTGAGAGTAGGTGCAAATTTGTTGGATGTCATTTTTAAAAAAATGAGCGATGTGTCATTTGATGCACTTCAAATCCTGCTCCTGACACACATAGGAAGCCTCCTTAGAGGCTGTTGGACTCCCAACTTAACTCTGGTCTGCATCAAAAAGTGATGAGAGGTTAAGGTTTTCTACAAAGTTGGCTTTACAGTTCATATTCGAGTAGGACTCAAAGCTTTTTATATAGTTTTCTCATTATTTTAGGGAAAATTTATACTCAGTGTTTTTTCCTTGAATAGTCTTTTAATGAAGAGATCGAATTTGATTTCTGTCTACCTGCTGTTTAACGCAGGAGCAGTCACCCAGGTTTACCTTCCTTTTCAAATGGTCCATTGCAGAAGCTAGCCTCAGCTTTTTGTGACTTGTCTGCAGATTAAAAAATAAAGGCTAACAAAACAACGTTTTCCACTGCTCTGTTAATTAGATCTGAATGACATTCTCAGTGATCCGAGATAACAACAAAAGAAGCACAGAGCCCTTTTGCTGCAGTTATGTAACACTGCTCCACTGTAACAGGTTTGTCGTTTGTAAAGAAAGCACAACCACAAATGTGTCAATGCCACTGTGTTGTAGAGGAGCACGTGAGAGGCAACGTGATGCGAACAATTCCTAACGTGTGTGCACATCACGCTGAAAGTTGTCTCTTTACCTGAGGCTCATCCAATAAAGAAAATGCTGTCTTCTGTTTGATGTGACAAAATGATCTACAGTGAAAACTCCTTCTTATGAAGTGCACTAATGACATGAATCCAGCGAAAACCATCATCCATTATTGATTTACCTTATTGAAGAAGGAGGTTGATGTAAAGGGAAGCAGACAAATTTCAAGAAAAATGTTAAATCTTTCATTAAATATAGATAGATTGGTTCAAAAGGGCTGTGGCGTTGCATAAGGAATATACTGTACGATATGTGTATGTTACTTTAAAACTTCATATTGTGAGCAATTGTAATTGATTAATAGGTAATTCCTCAGCTAGAAAGAAAAGGCAGAGATGATTACTAACATAACCATTGAGGAGAACTTACCCTGCAATGGCCTCTGTTCCATTTCTGTATTTATTCCTAAGCCCACATGAACTGTGCTGCTGTGCATCATGAACACATGATGCACAGCAGCACTTGCCTCCCACGCTTACCCCAAATCCACCGAGGTACCAGAACTCTTTAGCTGAGGGTCGGCAGTAACGGGAGAGGTGTTGACAAGTTGCAGATGAGGCTCAGAGACTGAATATGCAAACCGGGGATATGAGAGCGTGACGCAGATAAAGGCGGCGAACCATCAGAGCAGGTGTTAATTGGGTACATCTGTGTACTGCTTTTCCACCCTCTTGAGTGTTGGAGCAAGGCAGCCACTGCCTCAGGAGGAGCAGTGGCAGTGTGATGGCTGTGGACCACAGCGGGGCATTGATTATGCATCGTCTGATCCTGGGGGGGACAGCGACTGCTGCAGGAAGAGGCTGTGCTTAAAGAAATGCTCTAAATGCAGTCCCAACCTGTTTTGCGTCGGTGTGCGGTGCTGTGTTTGTGTGTTTATCTGCGTGCATGGCTACATGTGCACATTCACAGATTTCCTCTAACCCTGAGGGATCAGCTTCAGGACTGAAAAGCAGTTTCGGGAAAGACTCATTATGATCGTGCCATGTGAAGTGCTTTCTCTGCGTCTGTACTTGTGTCTGCTACTCATCCTCCAGCAACTAATTTTTTATCTGCAGCCTGTCCAAATATCCATCCCCTCCGTGTGTAAACACATCAGCAACATGTAATGACATACAGCACCAGTCACAACATCTCTCCCATGGCAACCATTTTCAGTTTAACAAACAGGGTTGTGTTACTTCATAGTCATGGCATTGTCTGCTGTGCTGCAAGCAAAAATAATTACAGTCACGACGACTGTAGGATGAAATCAATACTCTTCACTCGCTAGCATGCAGGGGACGGTGATTCGAGCATTTATTTTGCTCTGTTAATCAGTGCAGAGTTTGTGCGACAGGCAAGGCAACAACCAAACCCCACCAGAGGCCCCAGATGCCACATGTCATTGTTCAGGCAGCAGGAAATGGATGTGCTTCATTTCGCCGCCCATAATATCTGCAGGGGTAACCACTCCACTCCCCAGAGGGCCTGTGCTGCTGTATTAAAACTGTCCATCGTCTTGGCGGTCATGTCTCCTGTCTTTTCGGACGACCGACCAGAGGCCTGAGAGCCGAGGGAGTTGAAGGTTCGTGCTGAAGAGCTGTCTCTGAGCTCGATTATTGCTCGTCTGCACAGCCACAGTGGCTGTTGAGTCCTTTGTCTAATGCATAAACTCACAGAAACTTGACTTAAAGTTGTTGAAATGGCAACGACATGGAAAGGGACTGAAGTCAAAATATGTCAAAATAAGACTTGAGAATTATTTGCTTTTCTTACCAGTAAGTCAGCTTTCTTTTCTCTCCTGGGTTCTGAACCTCACTGAAGCTCATCTTTGAGCACACATATTACACTGATGTTGCATGCTGCGTCTCTGTATTGGTGACAGTTGATTTGCTGCAAACAGGTGAAAGCACTAGTTTGCACAGCCAAGGTCTGCATTACTGACATGCCACAACATTTCTAGTTTGCAAAGTTTACTTTGCAAAATATCAAGTGATGATGATAGCCACTAGCAGGTCACTCTTCAGCACTAATACACATTAAAAAGTGAAAATAGGTCTCATATCCCCAGGTCACAAAATAATAACATGGGTGAAAGCACATTATCGGTTTGCATGTTACACAGGGGCGAAAGCTGCAAAGGAGGTTATGCACTGAAGAATTTTGATGGTAAAAGAGCATGCAGCACACAAATAAGACAGCCCGCCTGCCTCTGCATTCATTTCCAACTTTTAACAGCAGGGTGCAATGAAAATGTTTGCTCATTCACCTCTACTGTTTATTCATGCAGGACCTCACGAATATTCAGGAGGCCGTAAAAACAACACAAGAAAAAAAACAAAAGGAAACATCCTGCAGTGCCTTAACATTCAGTGGTAAATGTGCATTTTAAAAATCCTCTCTAATATTACAAGCAAATGTGTTTTGATTAGAATCGCAAACATTGCGGGAAAACTTCAGTCACGCCCTCACAAACAGTAATCAGCACCCTAAGAGCAAGTTGTTTGTACTTAATATTTTGCTATGATCTTGGATTAAATCTGCCCTTTGATTTTTTTTTTCTTTCCTCTTATATCTACATTGTCCTTTGTTGTGTTTTTTTGTTTCATCAATTTTTCCTAAGGAGTAATGGATAACATCTGATACTCATCTATAACTCTCACAGCTGCCCTAAAAATGTCATCACGGCACCACTATATCTCTCCGAGGACCAGTATCCTTCCCTACGCTGCACCAGCGAGAGCCTCATCCTCGCTATCCTCCTCTCTCTCGTCTCTTCCTTGCTTTCCCCACCCTTTTAACTCATGCTGGGAGCTGAGGCCCTCCAACGTTTTTCTTTCTTTTACCGAGAAAAAAAGCACAGCACACATGATCAGACTGGTTTTTCAACAAAGGCTTCAAAATGATGTAACTTAGTTCTTTGACTCGATGTCGCCTTTGTTGTTGATGTGGACGCCACAGCTCTGTGTTTCTTGTTAGTGATGCATCTTACCCCCAAGAGAAGGAGGCTAGAAGTTGCATTCAGGATTTCAGCAGCAGTATAACAACTTTAGGGCACACCCACAAAGATTTACAATGACATTCAAAATGAGATTTATTTAAAAACACTAAAGCTACCTGGAAATAGCAGCATTTTTATTAAATTCCTGTCCAAACAGCAACATCTGTGTTTCTAAATGACCCGATCATATCAAGATCACTGACCCTTTCTAACAGTGCCTTCCATCTTACTGTAAACTGGCAGCCTCTCTGTTGCTGTGCTTCTGTTTTGATTACCGACGTCTGTAGCATATCATTTGCAGAGAGAGGACGCCTGAACCATCTTATTGCAGTGGCATCAGGGTAGATGAACTGGAGAAAGTTTACCTTGCAGCGGCTTCAGTTCTTAGAAATATTTGTACCGTTTTTAGTCAATGAAGTAAAAGCTCCACATAGATGATTCCCTGAGGTGATAATGTGTATTTTTAGCAGCAACTAAGCCCAACTATTGTTCCCAGAATAGGCTTGTGATGGACATACCCTAACGAGATACTGGCCCACTTGTAAGGCAGTGTATTTTTTTGGAACAGTGTGTGAGCTGGTCTCCAGCATGGACCCAGTAGGATTCCAATTTATCCTGCACAGCTTGGTGTCATTGTTCGATCAGCTCCGGGAGGAATGCGCCAAGGCTGACTGATTCTGCCCTTCATCAAGATATGCAGGAATAAAGTTGCAGCATACCCGCGGTTTCTAGGTATGTCATGAATAGTGATTCTGTAAATAAACAAGCAAGTTTGCTTAATTTCAGTCAGCTGGAATATATGGCATTAGATGTCCGTTGCTAGGGGAGAAAAGGAGTGCAGCTGCAAAATCACCTCTGTGGCCCTGATTTGTCTTGCAACCCATCTCTGTGGCTCCCTGAGGAAAAGCTTGTGCTGCAGTCTCTACCTTGGTGTTTGCTCTTGCTTTGTTCCCTTCCTCCTTTTTTCTCGCTCTACTTTAGCATCCTTTCTCTCAGTCTCTCTTCCTGTAACACTTAACTTTCATTTCCTTCTCATCTTGTACGTGGTGTGATTTATACAGTGTTGAAAATGTAAGTATTTTTGGCATGTGTGCCTCTTAATCATGGGTATACCATTGCCTGCGGCAGCCTGTATTGCTTCTCTCTGATCATTCCCAGTGTTGGCCTCCCAGGTCATAGCAGACAGTATGTCGTAAAAACCAGCTCCAGAGAGTGAGAGCTGTTGTTTTTAGGCTAACATACTTGTTCGATCACTGACATAAAAGCTTTGCTAATTAGATTTCGAAAAATAGGCTAAACAGAGTGTTTTCAATTACTTTCAATATGAATCTGTAGTTATCTGATTTGCTGATTTTGGATTAGGTGGTAATATATTGCTAGTGTTAAAAGAGAATGCCTCCAGAGATTTACCCTAGAAAGGGATCAGCATCAAGCCATGCAGTGCTGAGCTTTTGTCTCCATATGGTGCATTTCATGGGTGAATAAAGTCTTGAAGAAGGCATCCACTGCTTTAAAAATGAAAAAATGAGATTTTCAGTTGGATTTTTATTTCATTTTTTGGTTGTTTGCTCATTTCAACAAGTATGCATATATGTAGCAAGAGTCATAGTGTCTTCATGTCTGCTGTTTTCACAGTACATTTCCACTTTCCCCTTCCTGAGATGTACAAAGAGCAGACTGAGATTATCAGGCTGACCCAGATAGATGGAGGACAAGACTTGCATAGACTTGCATTTAAGTCCACTGATTTGTGGCTGCTAAAGAAAAACGCAGACATTATAAGGAGATAGATCAGGCTCCTAAGACTTCAAGCTCCCCAGAGAATTCACTGAGAGTTGAAGAGAATCCTGTTAAGATCCTTGCAAATTAGAGTTTCAACTCGCCTTAAGGAAGCCACTGCTCCAAAATAAGAAAAGGCTCTCTAAGTACTGATCAGGGATACATGATTCAGTGGTGATACAGCACAATGGCTCCAGCTCCAAGGAACTGAAAAATGCTTTGACTGTGATACTAACCTGTCTTAATAGATCTCGTTGCAGAGAGCCTCTTCAAGCATGCAACTGCGATAAATGTAGTTTAGTGCAAACTTTTGCTTTGCCTAAGGGTCGTAACACCCCGGCAGTCAGGAATGTTGTGCTGTTATCTCAGTTTGCTTTTACTTGAAATGAAGAAAGAGTTCTTTTGGTGATAGAGCATCATTTGTTTGACTCAGGGACAAATAACCTCTGACACTTTATTAGTGAAATGGGGCATGCCGAGACTCCTCATCAAACTCCTACTTTTCAATCATAAGGCTGATGCACATCGTAGAACAGCAACCTAAAGGCTAACAAGCTAATAAAAGAAGTCAACATTCCCCCACAGCCTCAGTAAACAGCTCCAGCTCAACTGATAACATATTGCAAACTGTAAGTAACGTTATTTTTGACATGATGCCGAAATTTGACTCTTAAAAAATGAAAGAAGCCTTTTACATCACATCTCCGGTTATACTGTGCACCTATTTAACAACACGTGAACAAAAATTCAAGAAAAGAGAGAGCTTACATTTCTTGTGTTGTCTTGTATCAAAATAATGTATTTTCTTGCTTTAAAATGAAATATGATTTGTGCTTATTTACTGTAAGCTATAACCAACCAGTTTCAATCAATATTGTGTGTTCTACCCATCAGTTAATCTAAAAAATATTTAACTACGTAAAACTAAGATCGATTACCTAACTAGCTAACACATCTCACAAGATGTGAACATGGCTCCTGATGTGGACTGTGGGTGTATTCTTTTCCAAATTTATAGATTTATAAATGTTCTTAAATATTCTACCTCTTTCACCACTGACACAATAGCAAATGCTCAGGTTGATAAATCTTAGTAAATCTACAACATGACCAGTAAACAGCCATAGTGTGGAGTATACAGAAGGACCCCACAGGAGAGATGGCAGGCCATGCGGCACAGTGCATTATGCTCTCTGATTAGGTTAGACTGCAGACGACAGGAGGCAGATAGTTTTCAGCAGAACTGCAGCATCACCTGCCCAGCTGCACATTTATTTGAATAAGCCAACACCACTGAGAGGCACACAACGCTTACTAACAAACACCATATAAGTGTGATAATGAAAGTAAAACAGTGGCGGATTACTCTTGTAAATTGTGTCTGATCCAACCAGTGCCTCCTCTACCAACGCCCTCAACTCCCTCATTTATCAAGACTAATGTAATGTACCCGAGCAGCATGGAACACAACCTGTATCTGGATTGTTAACAGTTGTCTGCAGCATGGATAAATACCTCCTGCAACTTCTCAGAGGAAACCAGGTACATGTGAGTAGCACTTCACTGGTGACAGCATAGATGCAAAAAGAGAAGCACAGTGTTCCAGCTCTTTGTCACCAGGGGTTCAAGAGCAAAGGCTTAGCTATATAAAGCTCCATTAAGTCTCCACTCAATAATAACCTTTTTTGAATGTTTAACGAATGGAAAATAAAACTGAAATGTCTGTCAAAATGGCAACCACTGAGCTCCTCAGGGCCAAATCGGTAAAATGCCTAGTGTTAGAAGAGTTCAAATGTGCATCTGGACAATGAAGGCCGATGTTTTCCATTGTCTCAGACAACCCTAATTTGCAGTTTTCAATTGTGTTGAAGCAGCAATACCACAAAAGTTATAAAATTCAAAACATAATCGTTTAAAGAGTTGAACTGTACATGCATCTAAGAGTTGTCTAACTCAATTCCTTCTACCTTAGGCCCTAAAATTAACAATCACCCCTAGTATAATAAAATTTTGAATTGGCAGACACAAAATCTGATTTTGATCGGTGTTGCCCTCTGATCCCACTCACCCCTTCTTCCCTGTGCTGCCGGCTCTGTGGACCATCTTGCCCTGTAGGTCTAAGCCAGGAGTCTGCAACCTGTGGCTCTTTTGCCCCTCTGCTCTCTGTGGCTTCAACAAAAAGTTACACAGAAATTAAATAACGATTATATCTTTTACCAATAAGCTAGAGCAGTGCTTTTCAACTTGCATGATTTTAGATGTGTTCCTGCTCCAACACACCTGATTTAAATGAATGGCTCGTTATCAGACTTCAGCAGAGCTTGATAACGAGCTGATCATTTAAATTACGTCTAAAACAGGGCGGGGACCCCAAGAAACAGGACCGAGAAATACTGTCTTAGAGTCTTTTTCCATTCTCTGATTGTAAAAATGCATCTTCACATGGAATAGCATCTGTGCTCTGAAATTGTGATTTTGTCAATGAATTGAACTATCATGAGCTAATTTTGATATTTTTAATAACCAGGTTCGAGGGCTCATTGCTACATGAGTGAAGATGAACTCAAATGTAAACTAGCTTTAAGTAAGACTGAACAGTTAATGTATTTTTTTCTTTTGCAGTTTTAATGCTACACTGCTGCAACTGTTATGGCGAGGCAGAGAGGCAAAATGACTCTGTTGATAGTAAAGGTTGCCCCCTGCCCGAGAATAATGAAATTTTCCTCACATTTTCCATTAATCACAAGGAACAAATTTGTCTCAAGGGCCCATACAGTCTGGTCGCTACAGTTTCCGCCATTTTGTCTTTTGTAAAAAAAAACACTTGAAACTCGGAACACACAGTATAGAGACCAATATCCAAGATTCCATCTCACACTATGTTTTTGGACCTATCAAACCATCTCTTACCATCTCCTGGTACTTGCTTGAGTATGTGACTAAAGAGTCATGTGGGTCACTGACCATATCCAAATGACCTTGTTTAATGGATTGTACAGACTGCTTCCTTGACAGTTTCCATTATCAGTCGACAGGGTATATCATTTGATCTTAAGCTAAAAACACACACCCACTCTCATAAAATCCTGATACTGGTCCGAAATGAACTGCACCAGAATATGGACTGAGTTTGCAAGCTTTCACATTAGGTATAGATAAACAGAACTAAGAGGCCAATGCACCAGACCACAGGACTGTGGTTTTGTTTATGTTGTATTTTACCATGACTTCAGAGGATACACTAATTAAATTCTTCTCCTGAACACGAACTCTTATGGAAGTGATTTCCTCTGACAAATCAGAATGAAAAGCAGTTTAAACTGTGGTGTAATATGTGTTTTAGCAGTTCTACATTAAGAGTAAGTAAACCACAGGGGCACGAATTATCCCCTGTAACATCACAGGAAGCCACAGTTACCTGTCTGTTTATATGTCTTTATGTTTGCTCATCTTGGTTTGACTGTAAAAAGTCATTTTTAAAACAAAACAGGTCAGAACTTTAAGACGAAGTTGAAACTACAGGTGGGAAAAGCAACTTAGATACCTTGCGCTCATGCTTATTATTAGGTGTTGGTCAAGACAAAATCGTTTTCTTATATTGGCACTTGAGAAAAGGTCTCAACATCTCGCACATAATTGAGAATGGCTCATCATGAATATCAGATCTAATTTTAATGGTAGCCAGACTTTTGTCACAGCTGTCTTGGAAATGATGATTCACAAGACTGCACAGATATGCCTGTATCATGAGAAACAACATAATGTCCACTGAATGTTGACATTATTTAAGTCACATTGCGCTCCTGACTGTAAAGTTTTTTTTACTTATATAAATTATGGAGTGCATGAATCCTCTCTGTGGGTGTTTTAGTGTGCTGCCACCGTCATTATCTGTCTCATAAATGCTTCTCCCATCTGCTCAATTCACTCAAACTGTAACATGGTCATCCAACTGTGTAATTTGCCTTTGCAAGCTGCATTCCCCTCCCTGACCCCAACACACTTTTCCCACCACATTTTACATCTAATGGTCCGTCTTTAAGTTTATCACCTTCTCTTAAAGTGACATCGTAAAAGAATTGGTAATTTTTTGTGATTTGTTCCCCCACAGTTTCTTCGTGCGGTTCACTTCGACACCAATGACATAATGGACATCTGTTCAAGGGCATTTTTTGTGATAAAAATATTATGATTACTCACTTACGTGTCAGCGTTCCCCACTTAGACTGTGCCACCCCAGTTCTAAAATACTTCTGCTCCTCCAGTTGGTCAAAAGATCCTTTGCTGTTGGTGTGAAAATCAACGTTTCCCCAGTGCGCCATGCCCTTGTCAGAGTCATGTAGCTGTATGGCTAACTGAGCTAGCTAGCTAATGGCGGCTACAGTTAGCAGCAGTTAGTAGGTTCTTTTGAACAAATTGTCTAACCTGTCTGCCAGAAAAATCTGTAAATCCATGAGATGAGGAAGAACAGCCAGAGGACATCAGAGGGGAAAAGGCAGGAAACATTTTCTCCATAAAATGAGTATTGCTAATATGTGACATAGCTGGTGCTGTAGAACACACTTCTAAAAAGGAAATGTACCCATCAATCCATGTTACAAAGTGCAAGAGCAGGTGTTTGAAATGCACAGTG
>JAQFJA010000022.1:11503069-11515176 GCA_029874485.1 Naso brachycentron
GTTTTTTTCTCAGACATTCACACACACACACACACACACACACACACACACACACACACACACACACACACACTCACACTCACACTCACACTCACTCACTCACTGCTACCCTCACTCACTCACTCACTCACTGCTACCCTCACTCACTGCCAATATACTGAGCACTGGAAGGAAGTCATTAAAACGGCAATCAGTGTCGCTTAATTACTAGGCATTGCAGAAAGATATTTGGTCTGGGGGGCCAAGGGACAATTCTTAAACGTTCTGCTCCTTTCCAGTCAATTATGTGGGCCGAGTGTTAAAGACTCGCTCTTCCATTTCCATTCTGCTCCAAAACAGACTTAATGAAAATGCCTGGATATTCAAAAGCCTGTGCCTTGTTAGAAGTCCAAATACAATCAACAAGAGACTCTAACTTTAATTTGTGTCAGGCCCTGCTTTAATCTCCTCCCACAAAATTACCATCAACAATAGATGAGCGCTCTAAGTGAGTCTAAACACTACTCAGCTTCATATGGTAAAGATGCTCCAGCTCAGTACATGCAACGAGTACTGCATTGTTGCTGAAGAAGAGAAGTCTTGACTTCACTTGCAATTCAATGAGCCAATTTGATGGAAAATGGCCTGAGGGATAGCTGCATAATTAGCAGACATGTCTTAAAAATAAGGAGTCTGCAGTGTTGCCTCCGTCTCTGGTTCACTCTCTATAACTACCGATAAACAAAAACTTTCTTTACACGGCCACAAAGAAACATATCTATAGTTCTTCTAGGGAAAGCGTGCATGCAGCCAAGGACACGTTCACATAGAAACTGTGTCCGTGTCTTTATATCACATTCTCACACTGCATCAACAGGCACAGCAAGAAGTGTGTCCATCCACACAGTGGCTGTATCCTGATTATTGGTGGCAGTTTCTGTGAGTGCCAGAAAAGACAGCTTGGAGGGCTTGTTTGGAATAAATGCTCCTCTCCAGGAGCAGAGGTTAAAAACCCATTCAGATAGTCACGAGTATACTCAAAGTGAGTATTCTTCCCCAGCAGAGGAGATTTAGAGCAGCACTACCTCAGGCGTCAAGAACAGGAGGCATGGGTGACCCCCATTAATGCAAGTATCAGCATTTTACGAGCCAATCGAGCAAATCAAGAGTAGTAATTAAAGTATTTATTTTTAGTAGCAAAAACCCTTACAACAGTGTTTCCCAACCTATTTCATTGGAAGAAGCAATGTGTTCAATTGAATTCATTTTAAACTTTGACTTTAACATTATTCATTATATAAAAGTGAACATTATTATTATAATAACAATCTTTCCACATATTTGATTTGTCAGAGTTTGCACTGCTACTTTAAGTGGCAGAAGCTGAACATTTCATCCATTACCATCTATTTCAATGTAAGTAAGTTTTTAGGTACTCTGTTTTACTGAAAACTCCTGTCCCAAATGCTGCTGCTCCTCCTCATTTGGACAAGGGAAGCAAACAGCGCTGGAGTACTAATGCCATCCATTTGCATAATCAGGTATATGTTGGCAAAACAGCTCTGCAGATATGTCACATGCACAGCGTGCTAACCACAACAACCCAGTTGTATTTTAGCAGTAATTTACTTAAAGGTAAAGTCATTTTCTTAAAAAACAAAATATAAACATACAGTGACTGGATGGAATTCAGACTAGAGTAAATTATGGATACAGACACAGTGGTGAAGAAAAATAAATATGGCCCTAATGAGGCGAAACAGCAGGCTCATTCCAGAACAAGACTGACTCTCGCGTTGGCTTTCACCTGCTTTCAAGCGCTGACAGTAGGGCTGAGGCTGAAGAGTGACACCTAGTTAGCCTGCTTTCTGTTGGACAGACAGGTGTAAACACTAACCCTGGTATTCCACTGGTTGCGTGTGCATTCCAGAAAGACTCCGCTGCGTGTTTACTCCGTGCACAGCCGGACAGCTTGAATCACGAGGTGAGACTACGAGATTTCGTGGTAACTACAGAATCTCTGATCTGTTGACCTCAGGCCTGGCTTCGCACATTATGCTTTATTTATTTATTTAGTTATGAGGTTTAGTGAAATATGATCTGGCATCAGCACAGTGTTTTATTCCGAAATTAACCCAATGTTTTAATGTTCTTTCTGTGTCTAATTGCCTGTCTTGCTCGATGTGCTCTGTGTTGAGTTGCTGCGTTGTGCTCCATCACCTGGCAAAAATAGAAGCCATGCGAATCTGCTGCGGAT
The DNA here is from genome assembly GCA_029874485.1 of Naso brachycentron. Lineage (NCBI taxonomy): Eukaryota > Metazoa > Chordata > Actinopteri > Acanthuriformes > Acanthuridae > Naso > Naso brachycentron. The sequence continues at coordinate 11,505,306 of JAQFJA010000022.1, forward strand.
GACTCTGGATTACCGGAGCTGCCACGGAGTGGAGACGCAACACAGCTGCAGCCAGTGGAAGCACATACATTGACTAGAGTTAAAATGTATAAGCTCTGCTGCCATTCCAGAGCAGAGATGGACCACACACACATCTGGTGAAATTCAAAGGTTGGCTTGTACTAGCTTGCTAAAATTATCTACTTTTACATTACAACAAATGCAGTATTACCACATAGCTTGCTGTGTAGGTACAAGCAGTATACCTACTCGCAATTGTGGCTGGTGGTGATACTGGGTGAGTGGGCTAACAAATGTAGTAGTTTACACTAAAGCAACAGCAACCAAGTTACAGCAACGAAACTACGCCTTGTTACAGCAAGTGCACTACAACAACACTAGAAACAGGGGTGAAAGTAGGGCAGTACAGTACTGCCTACCACTAAAAGATTCGATGGCGGTACGCACTGGAAAGAGGGGAAAGGAGCTGCCTGTCAAAACCCACATTCAAAACCAGTCACAGTCGCACTTTTAGCAAGAAAACATGTCTGCTAACATTATGACATCTTGGACAACACATGATCTCCTTATAAATTGCTTCTTGTCGTTCTGAATTGCTTCTGAACCTTCCATGCTGTGTTTTGATTTGTGCTGGACGGAGCCCAGCTGAGTTTCATTAACTTACTGCTAGTTCATGTTAGCGCGAACCTCCACTAACATGGCGCAGCTGAATGATATCCAGCGCTGTCCGCTTTTGGCAGGCTGGCATTTGTTGCAAAATCTCCCAAGTAAAATACGTAGCAGAATAAAATATGCTGTTTCGTGATAATCTGTTTTTATCTTTTTAAAACAACACAGACTGCAGCTCAGACAATTTGTGTGTTAAGCCTAGCATACACTGTACAATCTCAGCCCATTTTTGACTCGATTTCGAGATGCACGACTCATTTTGAAGTCGGGCTGACTTCCAGCGTCATCGTGCGTCATTCATCGTGTGTATGTGTAACATTACAGGGGGGGAGCAAGGGCCAATATGCTGCTCCCGACACACAATCTGACGATCGGATGGATTTCTGACATGTCAGTAATTTTGGTCGGCTGTCACTAGGCTGTCTCACAGTTGCAGCAGAGCCACAAGCCGATTCGCCAAGATCAGAGCCTTTTGTTCTCACTGCACCTACCCGAAGTGGCAAACAGAGCGTCTGAATGCCATGGTAACATGCACACAACAAGGAAAACATAAAGCAGCACTACAGTAATCACAGCGTAGCTAATGTTAGCTATCAAGTTAACAACAGTAAAAGTAGCAAACTTACCTCCAATTCTCTCTGCAAAATAAACAAGCCATAACGTTACTGTCCACATATTCCAAGCCATCTGTGAGTCCGTACATGCCCGCACACCTTTTTTTTGAGGTTTTGGCACACAGGATAGCACAAATTATCGAGGCAGCATGCTTCTGCCTTTGTTTGTATTGTTGTTAGTAAACAAACCTGCCTGTGAGCTTTCAAACAAATCTTTATTGACAACTGTCCAGAGCCAGGATGGTACGCGGGGGCCGACGTGCCGTTTTTACACATACAGTGTGAGCACTTAGGTCATAGCTGATGAAGGACTGTACAGTGTGAGGACCTCAATCGTGACCTTTGGCGTCATATCGCAGATGATCGACTCATACAGTATGAGCTGGAGTTACGACAAAATTTCAAAAACTCGTACAGTGTATGCCAGGCTTTAGGTGACAATCAGGGACTCTTCTGTAACTCAACGGTATGCTGCTGAGTAGTTTTACTTCCTAAACACAGTGCCTATGAAAGGGTGCGTTTGATTTGTTGTTCTGGGACACTCAATTTCTTCCACACCCAAACCGCGGACTTCAATAATGCTTTTTGCACCGGGACAGGATGATTAATAAATGAATCTGACAAAATGAGACATTTTACTCATAATCATTTGTTCTCTCATTTATTTATGTGACATCATGTCTGAAAGTTCAAAGACAGAGACTTATTAACTGTTCATGGTGTTAAATTAAATTAAGCTGTAATAAATTTAACAGGACAATTATGGGTATTTTGAAATTTTTTAAAGTTGCACTTTAACCATAAAAACAAATTTTTTGTTATACACAATTTCAAGTGTTTATAATTTCTTTCTACTCCATTATCCCAGTGCATTCTTAGCAAACTTACACTTGCTGTTAGCCAGCTCTTTCATTACTGGCACAAAAGTTATGATTTTGGCATTTGTCCTTTTGTGTCATTTCAGTATCGTTAGGACGGTGTAACTTATCCCCAGTCTCTTCAGCTTCAATTTTTCCTTAAATAATCCACTTCATTCATACTAATAAAATGGTCACCCTCTGCTGCTATTGTTGCTCTTCCCCTACTGACACTCACTGTCAAGTAGCACCCCGCTGTATGTCATTGGGTAAAAGTCAGTGGCCTGTAAAAAATGAGCCCATAAGCTACCACCTAAGCTGTATCCTGTTTTGCGGATGACTTGTGCGGCTCTAGGTTCCACCAAAACTTAAAATAATCTCCTAAGTGTTTTTTAAAAATAATTAAAATAATTTTATTATTTTCATTGTAAAAGCTATCGAGGGCTTAGCCCTGTTAGCCCATTTATACCAGCTGGCCCCGCCTACACGTTGCGATACTTCCGGCAGCATTGATCCCTTGAGGAGGGGCCCAATTTGTGTTTACAAGTCGCAACAGATACTAACTCCACTTTTAATACAACCTAGGTTCATATGATCATTCTTTGACTCAAAGTGTGCACAAAGAGGAGCAGCTATTCAGATGGGTCTGCGGGCTACCACAGTCACTAAATAAATGTTTTGGAAACGCTGTTTTACAATTTTTTTTACTTAGGCTATAATAAGGCTCAGGTTTAGTCTTATTTTCAGCACAAACAGGACCAGTTTTGGGATTTCAGGACAACTGATTGTAATTATGGACATTGCGGGATTTTTCGGTACATCTGCTCCACTATATTTCGACCATTTATCCACCATGGCTAGCTTTTTTCCATTCATCCGTTTCTTATACCTATTTCAACCATCAATTCATTGATCTAGCTATTTAAATCGTCTATTATATAAACCTGCTATTTCAGCCATTAATTGCTTTTAGCTTTTAATCCAATTTGAGACTGAATTACAGCTAACTTACAAAATAATTTTTTTTAGTCCAGTTTGTAATTTCTATTTTGTCAGATTAGTTTAGCTGCTCTACAGTCCTTTTCAAAGTACCACCTGGCAACTGCCGAAGTTACCCTTGGGTATGACTGCCCCTGGTTAGGAATGACTGCTTTACAGCCCTATGGCTGTCATATAAAGATTTGATTTATTGCCTCAAAAAGTCACACTTGTAGAGAAAAAACCCAAGGAGACCTCACAACAGCTTTGAATCTCTCAGTTGAGCCTCTTGGTTTCAGCTTTGGTGCCTGTTGTGTTTTGAGCGGTGTTGTTAGAAGTAGCCTTTTCTCATCGGGCTTTTTCTTCCAGCTTGTTTACTCTCTTTTTAGTTGCTTTGGATTAGAATGAGCACCAGCCGGCCCCTGTCTGTTCCCGGCGTGAAGTCATTTTCACAAAAACCTCAGCATCTCAGCATCTGAACTCCTCTGGAGATGAATACATGAATGTGCAAACACCCTGCTCCAAAAATGCTGGGAGTCAGCTCTGTTTTCTTGCACATTAGGCAAGGTCAAGGTGTACTCTCATGAGGGGGGAAGAATCCCAAGACTTTCTGAAACTCAACAATAACGCTAATAAGGCTAGAGCTCACCCAAGGAGACTGGGGACTTCTTAAAAAAATGATAAACGCCTATCAAGAAGTTGCTGAATTATTAATCACCTCTACTCAGCTGTCAATTTGTTCTCGCCATTTGGTTTTTTGTAGATGAATCCTGTTTGAGCCACAGATGGAATTCAGACGAATGGACCAAAATGTAAGAAGAGGGGGATTATGCCTTTCTTTTGTTTGACTGGGAGTTTTGTGTAACATTACCAAAGCCCCTCAGCAAATAGAATCATTTCCCAATGAGCAATTGGCAAACAGCATAGGCTTTACAAGATTTAATTACGCCTAATTGTATCTGTTTCAGTGTGGTCCCATCAATCAGTCTGAGCCGTTTTCAGTCTCTTATGCATATTTAATTAGAGGGAATCGTGATTCTTTGATAATGATGAGAGGATGGGAGGAGAGAGAAAAGAATTGACGCCTATAGAAGATGTTGCAGCTTCTAAACTCAACATACCAAGGCAGTCTTAGCTGGTGAGTGCACTATTGATGTTGTTGTGTTTGATCACCCGCTGCCATCACGAGGATTCTGTATGATGCAACCAGCGAGAAAGCAGATGACGTTCCAGCCTGTGGTTTAAAGAGTGGCACATCACCAACAACAAATGTCACGGCATCTGCCCTCCAGAGTGTTATCAGCAAACCTGTCTCACAGCCACTGCTCTCCACGCGCTTCTGTGTCCTCTGTGTCCGCCTGTAAATGATGTCCCCTCAGACTGAGCCTCCCTCCCGACTACAGGATTAGTTCCACCTCCTTTCTCCCCCTGAAGTGTTCTTCTGAGGGGCTTGAGCTGCTTTATCTCCCCTGTGTTCATTATATACCAGCATATATTTGTGATAGTTTTGGGTGTGCTGACCCTTCGGCACATGTATTAAATCCTGTTGGTGTTCAAGAGTCTTCAGTATATTGTCATTTTCGATGATGGATCAACAATAAATGGCTGCTAAAGTAGTACTAATAGATATGAGATCCATGACAAATAAGACTTTGATTCTACATGTTTTTGCAGCCTCTCAGTAACTTGACATATTGCTTTTAACTGAAACTAATATTTCTAACTTAAGCCTGGTGAGATCAGTTAGCTAGCTAAACTGTGGGAAGGTTCATGGCTTGGGGGCCGAGACGAGGGCCTTGCTGACAATGCAAACAATTATTTAGAACGGCTAAAGACAACATGCATCTATCGTAAGTTTCAAAAGCCTAAATTTTGTCTTTTAATTGATTGCTTTGTCTGAAAAACATTTTTAAAAAGACTTACAGTCTACAGCTGTGTTAGCAACTCTGTGAGGGCATACTTTGCAACAGCCGTTATTTAAGCTAAATGCTTACTACCAAGCTATTTAGCTAGATATCATACTGACAATGCACTACTACTAAACAGGAATAACATTTGCCTTGATATCATGTTTAGCTTTGAGTGTTTGAATGCTAATATATTTGCCAAAATAGCCCCACAAAACAAAGTACGGATGAAGTTTGATAGGAATGTCTCATTATACATGAATTTGGTCCTAAATCAAAGTATTGGATAATGTAAGATGACCTAACGCTGAGCCATCAACGTATCTCTAGAGGCTGCTTTATGTTTGTCATGGCATTACATCCAGTTGGTACTGGTATTTCACCAAAAAACAATTGTCCATCTCGTGGTAGCTCTAGAAAAAATAAAAGTCAGGGAATCAGTGAAGTCTTTAGGGTGCATCAACTGATAACCAAGAACAGGTAATCTGTATAGTCATTTTGATAAGACAGAATTTGCACAACTTGAGGCTGTAGATAACTATCAGTTCGCCGTCTGGCTGGAGATGCAGCGTGATGCACCAGCAGGAAACAGAGCACAGTAGGCCTGTACTCTAAACTCCAAACAGTTAGCCTGGTACACCAGATCCATTCGCTTCGCTAATTAATTCGCTTTGTGAAAATTGTCTGGGAAACCTCCCTTTCACGGCTGGTTCCACCTGTCCAAAAACTGGATGGGCCAGTCGCAACCATTTATCTCATATGGGGTGGGCTTTATGCGATGACTCATTGAGGGGGCTGAAAACAGCAGCTCTGATCTGTGTGCGCGGTAGCTGACACGAATTGTTGATAGCCTACAGACAGACGAGGGGCACGGCTATTGACATGAAATTTTGACAGCCTGATAAATGATCATGTAGATGTTTTTATTTTGTGTTATGCTATTAGATATTTACATCAATTTTAGTGCTTTTGTCCAGTGTTTGCTAATGTGTTGTGTTATGTTGTGTTGTCATGAGGCTGCTGAGCGTCAGGTCAACCCCCCATAGATTGGTAGAAAGACTCCTACCGAAGGCCTCTATTCTTCCTTACATTTAGTAATCACAAAATAATAGTACTTGCCCAGTCTCCAAGGTTGTTCTCCATATTGTCGGAATATTCCTTTTAGTTTATATTGCATAGTTTTCAATAATGAGGAGTTTCGGCTCGCCTGAAATTCCACTCAAAACAAACATGGTGGTGGCTCACCTAGAGTGCAAGGGGAGAGACAGGATGAACAGCTCTGATTGGTTGTATTGTATGTCTATCCAGTTGCATCCAGAGGTAGTTTTGACTGCGTTCATTGGTACTGCCCCTTGGAAATGAACAGTGAATCGAGAGAAACCAGACTAATTCATTTCTGAGGATTAGTTTGGCTGTGCCAGGGTAGTAAATGGTACCAGCAGCAACATGTCATTTAGCCACCAACAAGACCACCTCCCTAAGATATATACCTTTACGTGTATGCTACACTTTTCAAATAGTCATTTCCTTTAGGACTACATTCCCTCAACTGCAAAATGTCCATAATACCACTCACAACTGCAGCCGTATCTGCCACCGTCTGTAAGAAAATGACTGTACTGAACACATAAAGGGACTGATATACTTAAGGTGGGCGGACATGTTGGTGGCTAAAAGATGTGTTGCTGTTAATACCATTTATAGCAACACTGTGCTCTGTTTCCTGCTGGTGATATCGCGCTGCTTCTCTAGCTGACCATTTTCTATGGCAGGTGAGGCAGTGAGTAGACATAAGTGCCTCATGCAACCCTACATCAAATAAAACAAATTATCCCTGTAAGGGATCATCAGAGGATTTTTCCTCTGAAGACAAAGAATGTCATTGTGTCTTTATGATATTTGGAGATAATTGAGTTAAATTATAAAATGATTTTATTTACTGTTGTGCCAAGTCTTTTCTCACTCACTCCTGTTCGACTGTCAGTGGCGGCCTACCGCTGAGATATTTTCTTGTCATTGGTTTTGACCCTTGTAGGCATGCTGCTTAAGTTTATTACACCCTCTGTAAACCGACAAACAATTACAGTCATGCAGGCAGCTCAGCTCCCTATCAACCCCATGTAACAGCACACAACGGCATGTATTTATATGAATAAGTTGTCTTTTTTTTCAGGCCTAGAAATGAAATTTTCTTTTCCACAGTTCAATCTTTTGCATATTAAATGTTTTTCTGTCACATGTCAGCATGTCACAGAGGTAGGATATGAAATGTGCTACTTTTATTACAACAGCTGCAGCTCCTGCAATCTAATGATAGTGGCATACTTATCCTGTCATATTTAGAGTTACTGACATTACAAAAAGAGATGGCGGAGTGTTTTCTAAGACAACTTATGCAGCCATTACTTTCATGTTCCATGTGTAGTGGGGAAATGATCTGCTATGGAAACCGATGGCCAGTGTGATATTTCAAAAGGTTACACTGCATCTGGCTCAGCGATTGTTTTCCACAGATTTATATTTGTTTGAAGGGGGGTTGTGGTTGTCAGCAATAACAAATGCACTGACAAATAACTGGGCAGTGTGCCATTTGGAATTCATTTAGCAAGACAAGGTAGAGATAAGGCGCCACCCTGACTGTCTGCGAGCGACACTGCGTAAATCAGAGAACAGCACGGATGGATTATGCTGGTGAGAAAGTCTCTCCTCTGAAGGACAACAGCAGTGTGTCTATTTACAAGCAGCTGGCCTACAGAATAGGTCAGCGTTCACTCCTCCTCTTGCTGTCCTTTTGAAAATGTTACAGCAGGCCAAGATGAGAGAGATGGAAGACAGAATACCAATTCAGAGCTGCTTATAAGAGCACTGTAAAGGCATTATTTTAGTGTCTTTCTATATCACTTATTACTGTCCTGTGATCATTGTGCCAGACCTCTTGAATTAGAGAGCCAATACAGTAGTAGTGAGTCGCAGAACTATGTCTCTTAGTGGTATGTTATTTATTTATTGTCATGCTTTATTATGTAAAAATGGATTGCATTATTAAGAGTTACCTAATACATAAATTGTCATGCAGTATAGATATGGATAAGTAATTATGAATCTGTCTATAGCACTTTCCTAAATCCAGCGGAAGAGGCAGTGATATTTAAATTTATTATCTATAATGGGGAATTTGTTTTTGAGAGGACAGGATGGAAAAACAGTGGAGAAAAAGTCTGTTTGTGGAGGAAAATAAACAGCTTGTTTTGACATAAGCTCAATTTTTCATAAATCTCACTGCAGCTTTGATTTACTGGTGAATATAAAAATGTGTTTAAAAGCCTTTTATCAAATAATTTTCCATGAAAAATACAAGCCACTATATGCAAATTTAAATATATCTGGGGGCCAAGCAAAAGCTCATCAAGCGGAATGTATTTCACACACAGACACACAATAAGAACTCATCTGAGCACTGAGCAATTTTGATCATGATTGGAGAGAGCCTTACGGGGATGTAGCAAACTTGCGTTTTGAGTGCTTGGGCCAACTTTGTGCCAGCCAAATCATCTGCATAAAGGGAGTGATTTGTACTACAAGTGGAAGGGTGCAGTGTTTTTCCTTCATTCCAACCTCTGTAGCTGTTCTCTCAAGTCCGTTTTGTTAGGGGATAGTCAATGCAAGAGGGTCAGAGCTTGTGGTGGTGCATGTTGTCGGGGATAATTAGGTCGTTCATGTTGGTAGAAATAAGTTCATTAAAACAAAATAAAAAACAAACCCTTTAGTGAGTGAGTGGAGTAAACACAGCAAAAAATACAGTTATTGCAGAAACAGACTTAATAACAAACTAGAACAAAAGTATAACAGAATTTTTCAGAGGAAAAGACAACTTCGACATTCTTCCAACTGGATTTGTTACAAAGCGCAAAAAAGAAATGTTCAGCTCACATGATCAGGGTGGTCTTAACCAGGCTAGTGATAGCACAAGTGTTCCTTCAGTCATTTGAAACAGCTCGAAAACTAACTTAACAAACGTCTAGTTCCAGGTTAAAGTTATTATAATCATAAAGACTTCGGACAGCATAATCTGTTGTAGAAAGAAAAAAAATGTCTGCTCATGTTATATTTAAAAGTCACGTCAGGAAAATTTTCCTGCTGTAAGTAAAACGTAGTCATGTTTGCTGCTGTAACATTGATGACTGTCGTCAGATTCATTGGGACTGCTTGTTTAGAAAACATTACTTCAAGTGATGACAGCTCAGATCAAATATGTACATTGTCATTTGCAGATGTGTTTAGCTCCACAGGCAGACAGAAAATCTGTCAGCTGAAAAGCAATGAAAGACTGAAAACAAATGACTGTGAGTGATCCTCTTCTCTTTTTATCCACTGTGTTTATATTATGCATGCAGAGTCCAACATTTAACCATGACATAAATGTGCTGAGATATGCAAAAAACTGCAGTGCTGATTGTAATATTTGTGGTATGATTTATTTCAATAGATAACTTTAGAGGAGAGACCTGAGAAAAATGACATTTTTATGCAAAGAAAAATGACAGTGTGGTGAAGATTTTCTTATCTTTTATCATTCTGCTGCTACTTCATACCCTCCTTGAGTTGTTAGCGGACAGAGCTTGTTGTAATGTATTATTCAAAGTCATCTTACCCTTCACTGTTTATAGAAGCTGATGCAGTTTGACACCCTGGTGTTATCAATAGCAAAACTTTGCCTGTAAAACATTGTAAAGTCGGTGCCAATGATTTGATCTCAGGAGATGTTTCCTTTTTGTGACTTTGATAATTGCGCGCAAGTTCCCAGACATAAAGTGTTCAATTTGTTCTGTAGAAGCCTCGTAATTTG
>JAQFJA010000022.1:11525841-11542095 GCA_029874485.1 Naso brachycentron
TCCTTATTTTTAAAGTCCTGTTTTGGCCCTTTTTCCTGTTGTAGCTACATGACATCCTTGGTGGCCATCCTGCATACAACTGCATCCAGCAGAGTCCCGCACTTCTCCTCCTGTGGAGTGACTTTATACAGCTAAAACAAAGACAAGAGAGAGGTAGGATTAACAGAATCGCAAGTCAAATCCATTCAATGAGATGGCCATATGTCGCAAGTCAAAAAAAAAAAAGCAGAAGTCACCTTTGCTATTGCAATTCCCTAGATGTGACCGAACTACTGCTGTTGTCTAGCAAAACATGTACACAAATGCCCATACACAGATTCTGTTTAATGAGTCACATAAAATAAAAGCAGAGATGGTGAACCTTTTTGATTTTTGGATGGTCTGACAGCGAGGAAACATCTTCTACCGGAACCTGCCGTCCGTCCACCCTGTCTTTGATGTCTGACAGAGGCTGCGACTCATCTTCGTCGTGAACCATGACCACCAGGACGGAGTCATCGCCATCAGAGATCCCAAACCGTTTAAAAGCCTCTGAGATCTGTATCAGGCAGAGCACACACACATGTGATACATGTCTGTTTAGAAGATTATTCATGTACATTTTGGTTCCTACACTGATGCTCTGAATACCACAAGGCATGTTTCCATTTTGTAGAAATATGTTGGTGCAGCCAGCTCACATAAGTTAAAAAAGCAAAGTCTGAATGCAACAAATGTACCTACATAAACAAAAAGAAACATCATGAAATGAAAAGGCTGTGACATACAGAAGCAGATATTAGGTTTTGGTTACTTACATTATTAGTAGGTGACAGGTTGAAGATTATTTCTGAGTACAAACTTCTTGTCTTCATTTTGCCTGTTTTCTGTAAGTTCACAGCCTTGTTGGCAGCTACCAGCACTTGGAAAGGATTCACCAGCTGTAAATGAAAGTCTGTAGGTGAATACATTTACACATAGTATAAAAGATATGAACATTTATAGAGACTATTTGTTCTGTGCAGAAAGTTAGGCAGTTGTTCGCTAATGAACATATGTTGGAAAAGACAAAAGTCGCTGAATGAAAATATCTCACCATCGTTGGGTTGATTAAGGCGCCTTGTATTTTACCCGCCACCGCACTCTGTCTTAATTCTGCGGTGTTTTTGACATCTTTAAAAAGCATTTGAGTCACTCTGTGACCGGGAAAAAGCTCTAGTTCGTGAGTTAAATGCATGTTGGACGAAAGAAACACGATTAACCGCGCCTCACGTTCACGTGAACGTCTGTTCAGGGGTAGGAACCATAACACGGTGACACCGCCGAGGAGGAAAGTTCCTCCAAATAAAACAGTTCATCACGAGCAAGAAAGTGCTTTTGTGAAGCAACACTATTTTAAATCTATCATATATATCTATAAATATAATAATAGTATTCGCTACTCGAGAGAAGCGCGATGCTAACCTGTTAAGCACAACTCAGGAACTAATTATATTACACGTTTCGGTACCGAGCACTTTTCTTCAGCGGACCGAGAGCTGTCAAAAATAAAATCTCTTCCGTTTATCGAATCTGGACGACTAGTTCAACCCGTTTACTTCGGAATTTAGATTTTACAGCCGATTTAAGACGCAAATATAGCCGTTATGCGGCTCGCGCAGCAGTATTACAGCTAGCTTTAAACTACACGTACTTTTTACATTTAATTTCGTCATCAAACATGGAGAAATTTGAAGGCTACATCTTCACTGCTCTCTGCAGCACCAACTTTTTGGTGTCTTGCCTGCTGTTCTCCCGAGTCACTCGAGAGCAAAGGGAGCCGTACATGGACGAGATTTTTCATGTCCCCCAAGCTCAGAAATACTGCCAGGGAAAATTCAACGAGGTAAGTTAATGGGGCTTTCTGGGAGCAGCACTGACAGCGAGTCTCACTGTTGTTTAGGGGATTAAGGTTAGCTAACAGCGGAGCTTTCGTCGTGAAAAATAATAAAGAGCGCTTAATCTCCAGGTTGGACATATAGGATGGCATTAATGGAGGTTTATATGCCTGAATGTATTGTGGCATACATGCAGCTTGCTTTACCAGGCATAAAGCTTACTGTAGAAGAAAGGAGATTAAAGGATCAGCATGGGTTTTTTTTTTCATAGCGTTATTTCTTATGTTTATTAAAGAAATATAGTTTTTTTTAACCTTTCAAGTAGTGTATGAAAAGTACACACTATAGAAAGTGCACAATACTACAAATGTGACATAATAAAAACAAGAGTGACTCAGCTATATGTAATGTAAAGTCCATATAACTATTACAGAATTTATTTTTAAAAAAGAAAAAAGATCAAGGGGAGTCCCCTATTTCCCATGATGCAACTTGATGGTGTCTTTCATTAGATTATGCTTATGTGATAATGTCCTAATACCTGTTTCTTTCAAATTTCATGTCCCTAGCTTGTGACGCAGGCTTTCTACTGTAAATTTGTTGTATCCCAGATCAAGTTAAGATAACTCTGAAGACGTCACTATGACATCATCATCAGGGTTAATTTTCTTATGTACGGAAAAGCTCCTCCAGAGCCACAGAAGACTTAAATCGTCTATTTTCACAAGCCAAGGTTAACTTGTCTTTATGTAAAAGTGGTGGATTGCCCCTTTAACATTGTTTCAATCCTTGTGCAGTGGGACCCCATGATCACCACTCTCCCGGGCCTTTACCTTGTTTCTGTGGGAGTCATCAAGCCTGTGGTGTGGCTTGCCGACCTGACCGGCGCGGTGGTGTGTTCCACGGCCATGCTGCGCTTCATCAACCTGCTGTTCAATTGCGGCAACCTCTACCTGCTCTATCTGCTCCTCTGCAAACTGCACCTCAGGGAGAAGGTAGAGATGAAGATGATCGTGCGTGATTTTATTTGTCAGTTTCTGTTTTTGTTTTTTAATTAACGTCATATTTCCCTCTCTTTTTTTTTTAGACACGAACTACCTCACGCCGAGTCCTCTCAGCGCTGTCCCTGTCCACCTTCCCCGTTCTCTACTTCTTCAACTTCCTCTACTACACTGACGCCGGATCTACTTTCTTCATCCTCTTCACCTATCTCATGACGCTTTATGGCTGCCACAAGGCCTCCGCGTTCCTTGGTGTGTGCTCTGTGCTGTTCCGCCAGACCAATATCATCTGGGTGGCCTTTTGCGCGGGCACATTAGTGGCCGCCAAAATGGATGAGGCCTGGAGGGTGGAGCATACGAAAAAGCGTGATGAGAAATCTCCTCCGTCCCAGGTCCCTTTGTCATTCAGCGGAGCAAAGAAAGTGATGCTTTTCACGCTGGAGTTCCTCACGTCACCCAGTCATGTGAAGGCGGTGCTGCTGGTGGCCTGGCCTTACGCAGCCGTCGGCGTGGGCTTCCTGGTGTTTGTGGTGCTGAATGATGGGATAGTGGTGGGTGACAGGACAAGCCACGAAGCCTGCCTCAACTTTCCCCAACTTTTCTATTTCTTCTCCTTCACCCTCTTCTTCTCCCTCCCCGTCTCGTTGTGTTACTACCGCGCCCTGCGCTTCCTCCAGGCTCTGAAAAGACAGCCGTTGTTCTTCCTCTTCGTCACAGGCGTCTCCTTGCTCCTGGTGTGGAAGTTCACTTACGTCCACAGGTACCTCCTGGCAGATAACCGCCATTTCCCCTTCTACGTGTGGAAAAGGCTCTTCCAGAGGCACGAGCTGGTGCGCTTCGTCCTCGTCCCCGCGTACGTGTTCGCAGGGTGGAATTTTCTGGACTCCTTCAAGTCTCGCTCGCTCTTCTGGAGTTTGGCGTTCCTGGCGTGCCTCCTGGCCGCCACTGTGCCCCAGAAGCTCCTGGAGTTCAGATACTTCATTGTTCCATACCTGATGTACCGCCTGCACATGCCTCTCCCCTCACTTCACAGACTCGCTTTGGAGTTTCTGCTGTACACGGCCATCAACGCTGCGACACTTTACATCTTCATTACTAAGACCTTCCACTGGCCAGACAGCACAGCCGCACAGAGGTTCATGTGGTGAACAATACAGTGAAGGGACCGGTCTGATATCAGGAGTTTCCAGACTGAAATCAAGCTCTTTATCAAAAGATTTTCCCAGAGAACCACAGCGCACGTGACATCTCCAAAATCAAACAAAAACCTCTCTGTATCAGACAACATTTTCTAACCAAACCATAGTTCAGTGTAGAAAATGTGTTCAGTATAGCGTAAAGCAGTTAGCAGCTGTCACTGAGAGTCACTATGGCTAGTTTAACAGCAATATGTGGCAGCAAAAATCCAAAAACGTTGCTTTGATCCTGAAGGTTTTCAGGGTTGAGTTTTGCTGTATTTGCTATTAAAAAAAAAAAAAAAAAAAAAAAAAATCAGTAAGAATTAATCACTAATATTAAACACTTAGTGCCAACTTTAATGAATGTGCATCAAAAGATGTTGAGATATTTTACTTAACACCAAAATTATCAACTTTGTGGTGGCACTAGAGGAAAAGTCAGATAATCAACAAGGGCAGATTTATCATTAGGGGGACTATTAGCATCATAGCAATTAATTCAGTAATTATTGAGTTCAGTCTGGACCAAAAATGTGAACCAGCTAACCAAAACTGAGATACTTACTGCCGTGTCACTGGCATGGCAGTAAAGCAAAGCAAAGCCAAAGAACCAAAATAGCCAAAAATTTAAAAAGTTTGTGTGCCTCGGGTTGAATGCTGTTGTATCTTAAAACGTAATGTAGTTTTAAAACACATTCTCAGCAGAAGTTGCATCTGGAAGAGTTACAGATCCAGTTTCAGCCTTTTTGATTTGCCGCTTAAGTGTCACAGATTATGAAGTTGTGGGACACTGGAAATACTTTGGGATGAAAAACTTACAAGTCTCAACATTAGAAGTGACTGGTTTTCTTCTTGGCCAGTTTTAAGCTACCATGAGCGTCTCAGAATTTCTTCCTAAAATATGTTAAACCCCAGCAATACTAAAAGCTAACACAAAGCCTCTTAGCTCCGACAACAGCTCTTAAGGTAAGCAACTTTTTAAGAGTAAGAAAGAGGTTTCTTATGGAGCTTTAGCATTTTTAAGAAAATGTCTATGGAAAGGCGAGATAGGAGTAAACTACTCCAAATTTTGAACAAATCCTCTAATGTATTTAGGT
Source organism: Naso brachycentron (assembly GCA_029874485.1). NCBI lineage: Eukaryota > Metazoa > Chordata > Actinopteri > Acanthuriformes > Acanthuridae > Naso > Naso brachycentron. The sequence goes on from JAQFJA010000022.1 coordinate 11,530,974, forward strand.
TCCTCTGTCACTGTAGGAATCCTATCTTGTCAAGAATGTATGAAAGCCTCGGTTTCACCTGATGTGCGCAGGCCAACAAATCAGCGTTACTGGATTTGTGGTTCATCCTCGCTGTTGTGCTGTGGGGGTCATTGATGGGACACATGCATCAATGTTAGATGACTTTTATTTAGCATCCCTATTTATGCAGCCTTTTCACAATGGTTGAGTGCCATGTTCACTACATTTCAAATATTTAGTCATTATAAATATTTAATGAAGATGGATTTTCATTTATGAAACCACAGTGCAATATAGACTAAATTGTGTTATAATGGATTCTTGTGAGCATTCAGGGATGACTGAAGGTGTGCTGGGATTTCTTGATCAACCAGCGACAGAGACAGAAAAAGAACAAAATGCCTCCAACCTACAGAAAGTTGTGCTCAGAGTCCCTGTGAGAACACTAATAAATCACCTCCTATGCAGAGACACAGATTCAGAATTTTCTCTTTTTTTTTCCTTTTTTTTTCGACAATGCTTTCAGCTTCTTACAATTTTTTTCTCATTGGATTTATGAACTTTGCCCCCAAAAAATCCTTATTATTTTCATGATGGTGATAAATATTCTCATGTAGTGCTTGAAATGCATTATAAATCGCTGCCTGGTGGGCTGCGATGATCAATAAATGTATTTACCATGGGTGTTGAGCGACTCATGAATTTAACATAGATAAAAAACATGAATGGAGAAAGTGGAGAAAGCAAAATGAATCGTTACCATGGTGAACTGTGGGCACTGGCTGAATGATATATGGACAGATATCCATTCCAGGCCAGGAACAGATATAGTATTTGAAAACCATGGCTGTCAGTTATTGGTGAAATAATGCAGTCTGCAGACACTGGCTATCAGTGCCGAGACACAAGGCAAACAAATGTGTCTGACTCGGCAGCACTGGGTACTGCAACACACGGCCAATACCTTTTCCTCTGTGTTTGTAGCCGAACATAATTATGACACCCACGCAGTGACATTATTGCTACCCAGCTTTTCTATTCTACCCAAACATTGTGAGCCTCAGCATAATAAATAATAAACAAAACTGGGAGAAAAAGAAGATACATAGAAAAGCCAAACCATATTTGCACTGGAAATGATGAATAATTGGATCTGGGAGGCATACACACAGATGCAGACACAGGCGCGCATGCAAGCACACACATTCACATGCATACGTGCTACACACACTCACGAACACACACAAGGGGGAATAGTCTACTGGGTCTCCAGTGCCATCTAGAGTTGATTTTCAGAAATGTGCATAAAAATGCTAATATTTGGATTCTGATCTGGGGAGTTTTTGTAAACATGCGGGTCAGAAGCAAGAAAGAGGACTCTGAGAGTTTGCATGCTTTTAATCTCTGCCCATTGCCCGTAAGTCACAATCACCCACATTATAAATTTAATCAAATGTCAGTTATTTCTGAAGTCTTCCTTTCAGTGGAGCAGCAGACCTTTACCAGCGTGGAAAGACACAGGCAGGAACAAAAACACAAAGGATGGAATATCTCTTTTTCAGCTGGATTTGATTAAAGGTTGCTATTGGGAAATTCAGACTTATATATTGCACCCAGTGTCAGAGTGAGTGCCCATTCTCTTTGCTCACTCTCAGCTGTGGAAGAGCGAAAAGCAGAGGGCACGCCGAGGACCACTGTGTACCAGCTCCTGCGTCTGGCAGCTGTGTGGTCTCCCATATGCTCTCCGTAATAATGAGTAGATAGGTCATTCTTCCGGCTGGCTGCTCCTGACAAAGTGAGAAACCATGCATGAAGTCGCATCAGTGTTGATACATAACTTGACTTTTACTTTATTGTTTTGAAAGTGGTTGTCGCTTCCACTTGTTTTAGTTAACCCTGTGTCACTCTGATGTTACGGTGCAAAAAAATGTTTTTCAAAAAGAAGTCTCTCTGGTTGTGAATAGAGTTGTTCCGATACCATTTTTTTTTTCCCAATACTGATTCTGATACCCAGAGTTTGGTAATGGCCGATACAGAGTACTGATTCGATACCAACACATAAAAATAACAAATACTTTAAAACATAAGGTGTAATCATAACTTAGTCAAATAAAAAGATTTAAATCGAATACTAAAACAGAAGAGCAACAGCACTAAGAAACTACAATCTATGAAAATCTAATTCCTTACACTTCACTAAACCAAACTAACTGGAAAATAGCTGAGTATTGTTTAGCTGCTAATAAATCGCATCGTATCGGGTCGGTGCACAGACTGGCACTCGCCAATACCAGCATTTTTATCAAAGGCATTTCCTGATACTGGTCTCTGTATTGGAACAACTCTAGTTACGACATATTGTGACATATTATTATTTTAACGTAATTAGCAGATACCATTCTATTAATTGTCTGTAAGGTATTTAACTGCCTTTTACTTCAAATGTAAAAAAATTTAGATAAGTGTCCTAAAGTACTGTAGTACAAACCTGATTCCAGGAATGGAGAGGTGCTGTGTGGAATGTATATGAACACAGAGTGCAATCATTGGCAGTGTTCCTGAACCCACAGTGTTGCGGTAGTTAGTCAAAAAAGTTATTTATCACACATTACTAATTACTTTTTTAAAGTAATACATTACTTAATTATTCACTGCTGAAAGTAACTAGTTACACAACTAGTTCCATTTCTTTTGCATAACTCCGTAATATCACCAGAGATGTCACTTAATTGCCTATCAATAATATAAAGTTAAACCTTAAACCATCTGCCCACATCAGCAGAAATCCTTATTCTAATAAGGAGGACAAAGAACAGACGCAATGTCTCTCTTTTGTGCTTTTTAACACAGCAAAGCTGACAACAAAGTTGTGAATATTAGAGTAGTTGAAGGACTTAAAGTAATGCAAGTAAATTATTGTTTCTAAGGTAATTATTGTATAAATGACTCCACGTTTTTACTAACTCCTGCAAAGATTTGTTCCCACCAACAGAAGCCATAACTTCACAAATGACCCACAAAGATTAGAAACACCGGTCTGAAAAAATAATGCTGTTGTACGGCTGTCATTTTTGCATGCAACTATACAACATAAATGCATCCGTTGTATGCTATTGAATGCTTTGCGGCTGCTGATTTTTAAAATGTAGCTGAAATAAAATGTTGAATTAACTCGCCCTATCAGAAATGTTCAGTGCTGTAAGTGTCACCCCAAAAGTTCATCTAATTTTGCAAAGGGACCTTGGGGGTCTTTTTTCTGTGGGACTTGTGTTCCTGTGGTGGAAATGCAGCTCTTCTTGTTGCTTATAGAAGAACTACAGTAGTTGTTTGAAAAAAATTTGTTAAAAATATGATGTTGAACGATGACAGAATTAGTTCTGCATCAAAAATAACATGGTAGTGAAGCTTACCTATCGACTAATGCCTTTTATACAGTTTTTTTCCTGTAACCAGTGTACAATAGGTTTATTCAAGAGTTATCACAAACACATACATTCCAGGAACTTTTAGAAACTCAAATTATATCTGACAAGCTTTTTCCCTATGGGCCCTGGCACAGGAACACACAGTATAAGCAGCTGTTGTTCTTTCCACTGCTATAGACGTTAATGTCGAGTTTCCCGTTGGCAGCACTTCAGATGCCATTGGCAGAACCTGTGCTTTGAACATGGCACCCCTCCAGAGGCTTTCCATCCCTTGGCATTTAGTGTCTGTGCCTGCACTCGCAGGTCAGGGTCATTTTCCCCCTCACAGGAGATCAACTAGGCTGGGTAAGAGTAGAAAAAGTACAGCAAAGCACTTTCAGTTAGTTAAAAAAAAATCACTAATGCTGTGCTTTGGACGTCCTCCTCTATCTTTTGATCCTTTTACTTGCACAAGAGGGTTGAAACTGAAAAAGAGCAGCCAATACTGAGAGGCAAAGAGGTGGATGGGAAACTTTTAATTGGCTACAGAGAGCACAGCTGCATTTTGTTGTTCCCCCCTAAATTTTGTCAGAAGTGCAGAGCACTACAATAGGGAGGCAGCACTTGAAACTAATACTTACAGTAAACAGTGGTGACAGGATTTACAGAGAGGCGGTCACCTTCCAGAATCATCCATCTGATTTCTTGTGCATGCAAACTAACCAGTACAATAGCCGAGCAGTTATTCAAATTCTAAACTATCATATTTGTGAAAATGACAGGGGACATGTAACTACTTAATTTTTGAAGGATGCTCTGTCTGACCCAAAATTCTGCACAGTGCTACATTTACTTTGATATGTTTTATTCATTCTCCTTGACTCCAGAGAAGGGAGGAGGGGACGCAATGTTGAGAATCAGACTGTGTTTCCAGTCAGCGACAGCGTCGCTTCGTTTCACTAATCATCATTCAAACGCTTCCCCACCCCTGCACCTAGTTTGAGTGTAAAACGGTTTACAGCGGAGCTGACTGCGCCTCCAGGAGGGATTTGTATCACACACCCCACCCGTTGAATTGTTGAATGGTCCCCAAGTTCCTGACAATAAGCTCATGAATACTGAAGTAGTGTTTTATTTTTCTCTGCCTGCCTCAATTCTATTCACTGTCATTTTAAAAAAAATGAAATCCACTTGAAAAGGAGACCTTTTGGATCATTTGCATGCAAGCTCGCCGTGGTAATGGAATGAAATATGACACACCAATTTAATTACTGCTTCAGAATTGTCTCGCCGCACAGAATAAATATTGATTCAGGCTTCTCCTCTCATCGGATTCCCTTCCACAATTCCTCTCTGCTGCTTCCACCTTTCTAATATAGTATTCCAATCTCTTCTCTTTCTAAAACACTCCCTCTCTCTCTGTGACACACACTCGGCATGGCTGCTGCCTCCTCCTCCTCCCCAGTTTTTCCTCTCAGTCCACCCACCTCTCATCTCCCATCCCTTGCTGCCCGCTCTGCACTCTGTCCATTCCTTATTCTGCTAGCATCAGGTGATGCATGTCATGTTGTAGGAGCAAAGACTGGCAAAGGAGCAAGCAATATGAGAATCTGCCCTGGGTGCTCTTCTGCTCCAGTGTGATGATAGTAGCGCTCTATATGCACGTCTGCACTCTCACTGTTAACGGGCCCTGAAATTACACACAATTTCCATAGCAATAGGCTTTATAGAAGGCAAATGGATCCCTGAGGGGGTCCAGCCACGCCTTTACAGTGCAGGACGGAGCTGGGAAAAGAGAAGATAGGCTTAGTGTATAAAAGCACAGAGGAGGAAAAGGAGGGGTAATTTTCCCGCAGGCATCTCCCATGTGGACTTCTATAAACTCTTTGGCCCTGCCGCTCCTCCTCGAGTGTGTGACGGGTCAGACCTCAGCTCTTAGGAGGGATACCAGCCCAGAGATGTGGCTCTGACTGTGAATTTGTTGGCTGTGTTGTGGCCATCTCAGCCCAGCCAGCCGCAGCCACGAGGCAGCAGAAGATGCTGCTAAAGTCAAACATAAAGGAGGGCTGTAATGAATTAAACACAAAGAAGATGCCCTTTAAAGCATTTAAATGGAGAAGATCAGAGAGTAGTGCTTTTAGCTCCTTGGACCTTTTTCCCCCCAAAGCTTTTCTGAGTCAAAGGGAAGAAAAACACGCTGCATCTCTAAAAGCCAAGGCATTTTGTAAACAACAGATCCTTCCTCTCAAGAACTAAGTGTTCCTCATGTTTTCACAGAGCTCTTAACAGGCTGCATGTCTAAGAGGTGTCCAAACAAGAGATGGAGAACTGAATCCTTGTCAGAGGGTTTAGCAAAGAAAAGATATGCATCAACATGCTCCTAACAGCTCTTGTTGCCTTATTTATACTGAATGCATTACATTTTTAAAAGTCACAGCAAAGAAGCAAACTTTTTAATGAGCTTCAATGAAGCCTAAAGACAGTTAAGAACATGTATCTGTAAAAGTGTTTGTGCACAGAATCTGCCTCACACACGAAGAGGATATATGGGCTGTGAAAGCGTCTGTCTTCCAGAAAGCCTGCACTTTTAACCCACTTGCTCTCCTCCTCACAGGGTCGTGAAAACATCCATTTCCTAATGGTTCACTCTTGTGAATCATCACAAAGAAACAGTGACAGTACTGCCCCGGCTGACGCATCATTAACACAGTGTAGCGAGAGAAAAAGAGATGGCAGAGACATGACCCGCTGGCAGATCAATCCACCAAACAATGAAATTAAGGTCAGTGGCCACAGCCATGAACACCAGCACAGTACAGCCTTAATAACCAACACTGAGAGGCGGACAAAGTTAATGTGGTTAAACTTTTTGGTTATGTGACATAATGCAGGAATATAAGAGGTGTGAAAATAGAGTGAAGAGTTAGAGGGAAAAATGATGTTTTGCGCCTGTGATTAAACATCTCAGTCTGCAGGGATCTCAGCAGCGATGATTATGCGACAAATGCAGTCTCTGATTTTTATCTTTGTGTCAGCTTACAAGCTCTCACGTCGAAATGTTGCGTTTGATCTCTCAATTAGCTTTCTGCAGATCTATTTGTGTGATTTCTGCATAAAAGGAAAGTAAGGATCATTTTTGGGAGAGATCGGACTTTTAGGAGAGCAAATCTGATCAATCACAAAAGTCCATGCAGTCCAATTAAAAAGCACTTTCATCAGTTAATGCTGGAAATTGCAGCATTTATCAGTGGTGCTATTGTAACTCAGATGAAAAACGTGTGTGCCCTATCTCAGCAGGTGACATTGAGATCTTTGCATTGACAAAAAAAGACTTTGAGCTCACGATAAAACAAACCAACTCATTAGAGGGCCCAACTATCCCTTTAAGGGGGTAATAAGTATGGTTTTTATTGCGCCATAGCACAAAACGACCATAATATATCTGTTGAGGGTTGATGCGGTTATGCTTTAAAAACTCTTTTTTGACTCATGCTCTACTTTAAAGCAAAAATTCCATCCAAAAATGTCCACTTGCACTTCAAGACATCAGTATCTTGAGGTTTATTCTTCAAGGCAAAACTGTCACTGACAGAACTCTATTTATGTAATTACCATTGTGTTATCACAATTATCCCATCTTCACATGATGTTTCTGTGGGATCTCTATTTTAATTACCTGGCTCACATATCTCTAACGGGAAACTGTGCCTTAATTGTTGGCCCATTGTCTGTTAATGATCCCTACAGAATTTGAAATTTGTTTTAGGGGGCAGAGATTATCAGTCAATGAGTTTTCATGCACAGTTGTTATGGAGCTGTAGTTATAGCTTGATTAAGCAAAAGATGAGATTTAATTGGACTATGTTGTGGTCCCAGTATACAAGAAGCAGGTAAGAATTGATTTACTGACGGAAGTTTGCCTGATGATGGGTGGCGGTAATGCCCCCTTACGGCTGGTTGCAATCAGACTTTCTTTCAGTTTAACTTTTGCATCACATACCAAAATGGTTAGCCAGCAGCAAGTGACCTTCCTGTCGAATGGCAAAGTCGCCGATAGAAAAGTGTTTTTTAATGTTTAATTCCTTCGGCTGATACATCATGAAGTTTGTCCTCTCATCCATCCAGATATGTGTAGTTTCGCCCTGGCAATTGCCATGATGATACCTCCTTGACTGTTAAGAAACATGCACAGAACACCAAGGCCAGTTTTAGGCTGGTTGAGGCTCATACAACCCTGTTAAATCGCCCCTCAACTGCATTATACAAGGTTTGTGAGTCTAACTACGAAGAAATCAATTCAGCATGATTTCAGCCAGACTAACGTGTTGACATGTATTTTAAAAGTACAAAAACAATAAATCGACTTTTTCTAACATCATTTAAACCAATTAAGTGATACTGTAATTCCTGTCATTAAGTATTAGATGCACCTTTACGTTTTTTAAGCAGCTTTTGGGGTCTGATAAAAATTATGTTAAGAACATACTAGGACGGCAATCAACCTGTAACTGTGTTAGAATGGTTGTGCATGTGCAAACACAGATGATAAATGTTCGTTACAGATGCTGCCCTGTATCAGAGATTTCAATCTGTGTATGGGAGGAAATGTTGAAGTTTAATAGCACCAGTGCACAGTATCAAACCTCTTGTGTTTCCACTCTTAAAAAACAATCACATGAACAGGAGGCAAATGTGCTGGCCAGCCATTAGTCAAGCCATTAGAAGTGTTTGGGTCCCTGAGCATCTACTGCACTCTATCATGTTAGTTGTTACAGAATGTAACACTAAATGAAGGCAATTAGGTAGTTTAAGCGAAGGTGTGTTTTGTGCAATAAAATTCAGGGTCTCTGAACATTTGCAGTGAAAAAAATGCTATTTTATGTGCTTTCCATACGTGCCAGAGTCTATCGGGATGAAATTAATAAAGATATGTCTGATGATTTAAATTTTAAGCGTAGGTGGGGAGCTGGCGTCATTTTGTTCACAGTCCCAAAAGAGCTGAAAGAGCAGAGAGCAAACATTTGGAGTCTGTAAAGTGGAACAAGTTTAATTCTCTTGCATTCTCACATTGAGACATAGGGCCTTTTAACCTTGATGAATATTTAATTTTTCCATTCAAATGTATTGGCAAATGTGGTGCTCTACAACTTTCTCTTGCATGGAGCAGATCTGTCATGGGTTGCAAAAAGAGAAAGGAACAGTGAAGGGAGAATAAGGATGATCTTTACCTTCATATGCATATTTTTACCTGGACACTTTGCAGCTGGAATGAATAACTTACTCAGGCATTTGTGTTCACACACATAAGAAAAAATTCTGCAGTAATGGAGTGTCAGGTCATTTCATTTCTTATCATAAGTCCTGCTCAGTGTATTTTACAGAGCAGAGTCTCTTGCTGCTGAAATGAATAAAGACAAACCGGTTGATCCACTTGGAGAGCAAACCCTCAATCTGATAGACAGTATATGTCAGTCATACCCTTAACATAAAGTACACCCCTGAGACCTGCCAGCAAGTATTAAATAGTTGATTAAATGTCACCATGTTGAATTTGTAGCTTATTTCTCGCTTGGAGAAGATGATGTATGTATTATTCAATTTCCAGATTTGACGTGGCATCTCAGAATCCTTCGTTTGACACTGGAGGAAAAGTTTTCTTCACATTACAAGTTACCAAAGCTTTGATTTATTGGAGTTCCTGTTAGGTGCTGCTACACTGACAGCTGGATTTCCCAGGTAGTCAAATGTTGCAGGTCTAGCAGGTTTTCACACCTGGGCAATCCGACCCTCCATCTTCAGCCCTTAAAATAAGCGTGGGCAGTGGGCAGAAAATATACTTTGGCTAGCAAGTCAGAAAGCTTGTCTGCGACATAATGAAGCAGGCAACATCCTTAAGCCTCCCAGTTACTAGTGCAGAGCATTTCTCTCTATCTGAACAGCATGTTGTCCCATGCAGGCTAATGTCAAGTCAGCTGTTACATCTGCCCAGGCTCTCCAAATCTCCTCCTTAAATCCACCAGCAGGCAGCTGGAATCAGTGGCGGGGACATGTCAGAGATGGAGGAGCAGGTGGCAACCTCGCAGCCATTTAGAACTTTTTTATATTTTCAGAGAGACACCAGTCTGAAAATAAAATCTTTTTTTGTAATTCCTAAAAGTGTTCTCTGTTAGGAGCAGTAAAGTATAACAGGTCACTATAAGTGACTTTAATGGCTATTGCATATCTATTCAAGAATGTGCGAATTATATGCTTGCTAGAGCACTTGCATTTGCTCTGCCAGGGGACTAACCAGTATTAAAAAGTACATCAGTGAGTCCAACATTTTAAGAGATTTCTGGGAGGGCTGTGAAGATAAGTGTAATGGCTATAATAGTATACTAATCCAATTACAGCTATTCCATTACATTAAATTACGAAATTTCACTTTAATAAGGTATTACCATGGGAGGGGTCACAGTGCGGCTAGGTTTCCATGGCTACAGTCAGGAACCAACTGTTAAATGAAATATAGAGTGGAGTATAACACCCACACACACTACACAGATTCAAGACTTCAAAATATTTCCCCTGTCAACTGGCAAGTATTTGTCAGGCAGGGAAAACAGATGGAGTCACACTAGTACAGTATGAGATGATTTAATGGATGGATAGGTAGAAGGTGATAAACAGGTGTGCAGTAAATAAAAAGGTAAGTAAAAGAAATGCAGCAAGGGAGGAGCTGCACAAAGAAAATAAAAAAGAGAATCTGACTAGTTTTGAATTTTAAATGTTTCTACTGTATTTGATGCAGCACAGGGCTGTGCAGACAGTGGAAAATGCGCATAAGTGCAAAAGCTTCAGTCCATGTTAGACTGTCCTTGAAGCAAAATGATGCATGCATGATGAGCCACCTGATACTGTGAGTTACTCTATGGGTGCACCTTGTCAGTCAAGAACTTGACTGAACACATATGAAGCCAGTTGCCAGCAGGTGAAGTCATTACAAACACATTAGAAAAGCACCACTCTATACTGACACATTCTCATACACACACTGATACATATGTGTATATATTTTTCTCAGGCAGGGGAAACAGATGGAGTCACACTAGTCAGACCCACAGTATGGGATGATATAATAGATGGACAGGTGGAAGATGATAAACAGGTGAGCAGTAGATAAACAAGTAAGCAAAGTGACCCACACTAAAAACACTACTTTAGGGCCCAGAGGAAGCACAAACAAACAAGTCGGGTAAAGCTGACTACATTATTTTTAACAATCAGCTGTAATTTCTTCCATTTTTGCTACACATGATTTCCATTCAACAGTATGTGGGTGTCAAGTTTCAAAACAACACTACCACACTGCTCTTTGAGACCAATTATATAAGACAGTTTGCAGACATGGAGGTTATTTCATTATTAATTTTAGCAAGTGGCCTAAGGAGGATTTGTTTTTGTTTTTTTTAATTATTTTGACTTTTTTATTTTTACTTTGGAAGGAAATTGTGCATCAGACAGACTTTGTGGCAAAAAAACATTTTTTTTTAATTCAGGTAAGTAATTAAATGTAGTAATGAAGCTAATTCCTCATCTTGACATGTGGTTGAATCAAAGAAATAACATCAGTGATTCTCAAATTAAGATTCCAATGTTTCCCACTATGATCCCATTATGATCCTCTGATTATATGCAACGGTGCACTTCTATCTGACACTGTTCACTGTCCTATTATT
>JAQFJA010000022.1:11628389-11653247 GCA_029874485.1 Naso brachycentron
TACACTAACGTGAAGTCCATTTATGCCCTCTGGTGACTCGGTTTACACCAGCCAGAAGTGATGAGGAGTGATCGTGTACATTCTTCTCCCTTTTCGGGCAGTGGGAATCCTGTCATTGCATTCTGGGTCGGCATTCAACATCCAATCACACTGGTAAAACAGCGGCCTAGTATCTATGCAATTATATTGGTAGACATCCATACAGAAGTATATAATTTCTCATTTTAGTGCCTATCATATAAAGAAACAAGAATATAGAGAGAAATGTTACAGCACTGCGTTGGCTGTTATCAGCTGAGTGCAAGTGACACATTTCATTCAAAGGAATAATGCGCTGGAATTGTCCATTACTGTTTGCAAACATAATAACAATCTGCATTCTAAAGCGCAAAACAAAAAACTCCCACACCTCTTTGCAATCCTGTGTTGGTGCCACAATGCTGGATTTTGTGTAAATTCAGCAGTAGCGCATGCTTCATCTTCCCCACTGTTTGCTTCTGCTGTGTCTGTGTGTACACAGACCCGCAGCTCATGACACAGACAGAGCAGCAGCACAAAGATGAAACAGACATGTAACCCCTTTGCTACATTTTTACAGAGTCCAAACTTTATGCTGTGCTACACATCGCTGCTAAAGGCTGATGGCCAGAAATGTCCTGAGCATGACACAATAAGAGCAAAATAAATTACAAGCAGAGGAAAGGGTCTCTGGAGATGATCACAAGTCATAACTCTACAATTTTTCTTAGGAAATTTACTGCATTTTATGCTTTTAACAAAGTTTGGGCATTGAGAGTAGTACCATATTCTGTGCTGTTACTCACTTTGGTGCAAACCTGAAGCTAACACTTCTGTTTTAAAGACCTCTTATTGCAAAAGGCAACAGCTCAGTCACAGGTGTACAGTCATGCACTGCTTCAGAGTAGTATGTTTGATTTGACTGGGTTAGTGGTGAAAGTATGACAGGAGTTATCTGCACCATATCGGTCCATTTAAACCTGCATGTTCCTGTCAGCTACAGCTTGGCAGAGAAAAGTCTGTGGGAATTTTCTCCGGACTGAATTCTTAGGAAAGCCAAGAATGCCACTCCAGCCAAGAGCTACATACATGCATGAACACTGTGTCTTTTCACTGTCTGAAAGGTTTTTTTTAACTTCAACTGCATCCTCTGAAGAGTTTAAACACAAAAAGAAGCTAAATAAGATCATTTCTACTCAAGCTCAAGACTCAAATAAGTAGGGTGTACCTTTCACTGATTATACATTTTTTTGTCTTCATTCATTTAATTATTAAGATTAATGGTAGGTTTTTCACAGCAGCGGGTAAATAGATAATCATCTTGTCTCAATTTATCATCATTACATCCAGATTAAGTCATATATTCAAAGCAAAATTCAGCTAACACACAGCATGTTTTCATTCAGCGTGTTCATTTTTCTTAAAACGGAGGGATGTGCCAGACGGGCCTGACTGCTGTTTGAGGCTTATGAAGCAAATGGGTCAAACGGAGCTGGGCCAGGTTTGGTTAGGCTCCAATTACACATATGTACAATATAAGAGTTATAGTTTTTCCCTGGTTGAAGCAGCCAAAGCATGGAATCAATTATGTTTTTTTAATGTTTAAGACAGTGTGGAAAATGCTGAAATTCAATGCATTCGAAAGGATTATGCACAAACTTGAAATATGAGCAACTTTCCATTTCATTCCAGCAAAGTCTTACATACAGCCTCCTTTGTGATATCAGACTGACATATTATGAAGCTAAGCAACCCTCTCTGTTGATAATTCAAATCAGCTGGAACACTGATGTCAAGTATTTGCAAATGAGTGAGTCAAAAAGACTTAAAACTGCTGTTCTCTCTTAAAGGGAAACAAATGGCTTTTTAAGAGGCTCAACAACTTTGTACTGTGAAGCCGAGAGGATCTGACCTCAGATGTTTAAACCGGGAAAAATCACAAGGAAACATTGTATGACGGAGAGAAAACGCAACAAAAACTTGCTCTTCAAATCTGCATTGTTGTTTTAAAGTTCTTATTGCATCAGTTAGACATGGATCATAAAAGGGTGTTAAGGCCGTATGCGCCATTAAAGCTCTGCCATATGTTTTATTGTATTTGTTTAACTTCATGTTGTATTGGTTGGAACTAATTCTATCCCCAAGAGGTTTTCCCATATCTACAAGTCGACTGTGAGAATTCAGCATTGTGTTGACAAGGCAGACAGTATATTTTCTGACCAAATAAATTACAAAAATGTGCAATTATATATAGATAAATTTATACCATGGTCTGGGGGAATACTTGTTTCTGATTGGCTGCTGGGCATCCATGATAATTCCCGTCTGTTCACTGCTCTAAATTAATGCGCTGGCTCAGCCTGGCTCTGTATCTAGTCACCTCGACATTAGAAATAAATTAAATGAAAGATCTCATTTACAACAGTGCAGTCCTTCTGTGTCCTCATCCTCTGAACACTGCAGGATAATGCCCTTTGAGGTGTCCATAATGAGGAATTAATGGACTGCAGGTCGGATGGTTCTGGCCTCCTTGTTTTTCATTAATTTCTGATAATGGACACCTCGACAGGCAGAGTTGTTTCCCCACCGTGCACTTGATGTAAACAAACCACTATGGCATCACAAAGGACTGCTCTTATTCTGTATTTTTCTTACCCAATAAATCCCACGAAAAGACCAAAACAAACGGTGTTGTGGTTTGTCTCTGAACATTTTAAACTTCCCTGCTCAGCCTGTGGTTCTCAGTCCCTGGCCAATTAGCTCCTACTGAAGACATAAATCCTGAGTCCTGACAAACAGACCACAAACATAGTTGCTGAAGTAGTTTTCAAAAACAGCTGGACACTGCAGTTTAGAGACGATGAAATTCACTGAGGAGGTTATCTCTTGTGGAATTTCAAGGGATTTGGAGACAAATGTATCGAAGTGTAACTGTCACGTGTTAGTCTTTGTCAAGCAACACAGACGTGACAGCGGGTACCGATGCAGTTTTAATTTGGGTAGTGGGATCTGTGGTCAGTTCTTTGTGCCTTCAACGCTTTGGCTGACAAAATTAGACTCTAATATGGTCTGGATCCTCTCAATTCTATGCATACCAACAGTATTTGACAAACTGACGATTCCTACCTTCGGTCCAGAAGGTCCAGGGGGACCAGGGTTTCCATGTGGGCCAGGAGGACCCTGAAAACAGAGACACACATAATTAAGGAAGACACTGAGTGAAGGTTGTCATCTGGGTCACTGAACAGGCCTCCATTTAGCAGCAAAGGGGAGGTGTGTTAGTACTATGTGCTACGTATTCACAGATGCACTCATACATTGTTTCCTTTCCACTGCCTGTGTGCCTTATGGGACAGGTCAGCAGCTCCCAGAGGTCCCTGTTTATGTATGGGTGCTCTGTGAGACGTACTGTGTCTCCTGCCTGTCTGTCCAAGTTATGACATATGGATGTGATTTTCCTCATCCCTAAACTTTTCCACTGGTTTCTGGGGTCCCACAATGTGAGGGCCACTTGTCCATCACATCATGTGTGCCAAATGCTTTATCAAAATGGATTCTCTCCTGCCCGTCAGGCCATGCAGGAAGACATACAGGAGCAGAAAATGAGGACACAAAATCTATTTTTTCCAGCTGAAAGGGGTATAAATTCAAGCAAGCTGCAAAGAGAGATTATTTGGAAAAACAAAGCCACAAATTCCAAGTGAGGAGTCTTCAGTTCAACTGTGCACTCATGTGGAGTGGGGTCAAAATGCTGAGCATGGAAAAGCTCCCCTTGCAAAACTGAAACCACTGAAACACGTTCAGATGGCCTGAACAGGAAGCTACTGTGTCTTCAGCCCATTCTTTGAGTTGTTCGGACTTCCCACTGGTTGTGAGACCTTTTCCCCTAAGCTGGAGGTGAAAGTGGGGGATAGGATTACTCTAAGTCAAACAGAGGGAGGAGGCCAAAAGGTGTAAGTGTACAGTTGGGTGATCCAGTCCATCCCTGTTATTTATCTGAGCTCTATTATCAGACTGTGGAAAGGAGCCCTACAGCTCAAGCAACTCCCCTCCCCTCAAACTAGCCAGACCTCTCCCCTCCCAGGCGCTCGCTGCTGGGCATATGGAGACACTTAACAGAAGCTCATCTACAGATTTCCTCCTCCTCCTCCTCTATTCAGGGCATTCCCCCTTCCATTCGCTCGATATTAAAACGTATGGAAGTCATTATCTCAAGATAGGAAGAAAAAGCAAGAGGAGACTTAGAGAAAAAGAGAGGCTGAAGCAGAATATTACAAATTGCATTCTTGCAGCACACAAGATGAGGAGACAAAGCAAGAGGGTGGGTGTTGTCTCAATGGGACCAGCATAATGGGGAGAGTAAATTCCTTTGTCCATCTATCTTTGTGTGGATGAGAAGCACAATTAGGCACCTCTTTGCTGAATTATTTAAAAAATTCCTGACATGGAACCAATTAGAGAACACCAGCACGTAAAGACAAACATATGCATGAGGGCTAATGTAAACCAAGATCAGTACGTACCCAAACACACACACACACACACACCTGAAACCTGCAGATGAAGAACACCTTTATGCCGGAGCTGTGACCACGTTTACAATGTGGGCCAATGACTTTTACAGGAGTGACACGTGGAGTGCTACTGTTTTTACAGGCTATTAACCCCAACAGACCTGCGAACACCTTCACTGGACTGCACTTAAAGGAACACTGCGCCTTTGACCCGATGATTGCGCAACATAATATGTATACCAGGAGTGACTTGTAAGTCCATGGCCTAAGTTAGCCTGAGATGAGTTTTAGCTCTTGTCTTGTGCATGTGCAGTTCAACTCTTAGAGTGATCTGCAGAAAGTCTGAAATTGTTTACTTTCGTATCGTTTATGTTTCAAGTCATTTGAAATTGTAAATCTTAGAAATGGGACAATATCCGTCTTTGTTAAGCCATCCACAACCTTTTTACCACTACCTTTACTACTGCTTTAGTGTCAATGCTTACAAACAATTCAACAGTGATGACCAAACTAAGTGCTGTCATCTATATTAACCCCATCACTAAACTGCAACTCTTTTTACTTTTCATGTAACCAATACTGAGCTTTTAAAAGAATGCTTCTTTATGCCTACTCATGTAATTCATGATAGAACAATATCATTTTTAAAACCCACATGCAGCAATTGAGTTTTTCTTTCACCTGTCAATCACTGAGTAAAACTTTCAGAAACCTTAGGCAAGATACTGAACCCCAAACTGCTTCCGATCGCTGTTCCACTGTTGTGTGAAAGTGTGTGTATGTGTTCCTGATGAGCAGGCTGGCCACCTTGCTGTAAGAGTGTGAATGTGTGTGTGAATGAGTGAATGCTGACTTGTGTTGTAAAAGCGCTTCAAGTAGTCAAAAGATTAGAAAAGCTTTATATAAATACAGTCCATCTACTACGGCTTGGGTCTACATATAAACTCCTTATTTCATGTAATAATAGTGTCAGCCATTCTTTAAGAAATTGTGCAATTTCTCTTCAGTTTCACAGAAACCCAGTGTCACATACTGACTGCACATTAGCAGGTCAGTTTCTCTGCTCTAAGCCCTCTTTGATCTGCACTCATGCCTCCCTGTCAGGCTTGTGGCTGTGTCAGGGAAGGAAGACACTCTCGTGTGTAAGAGATGCTGCTCGGTGGCAGCAGCAGCTAGACAGTCTGCGCAGTCAGACTTTACACCTTTCTGTGAGGATGGTCGAGCCCTAATGGTGCACTGTCATCCCAACCACTGGGATGAGTGAAAATGCTGACACTTGCCCCACACAGGTTGAGCTGTTCACACCTTTTGTGCAATAGCAACTCCTTCAGGTTTCACATCGCTTATTTGCATTGTTTTTTTCTATCTGTGACCTAAAAGGTGGAGGAGAGATGAGATAAGGCCCGTCCAAAGGGAAGACTTTTCACTATAAGTAAAACAATTCTGAGGAGGATAATGTTAACACAAACACAAGTTAACACAAAAATAACGCAATAAATCCAAAAGCTTAGTGTTACTGACATCACAAAAAAAAAGGATGATGTTTTTTTTGTACCATCCTAAGCAAACACTTTCCAAAAGATTCATTTGGCTACATCTCAGTTGAAGTGCATATATTAAGCATTAGCAATTTCAAAGAGTGATAGTTACATTCAGCCGACTTCACAGTAAATCTCTTCCAAAGAAAGCCTGATTTACATTTTGATAAAATTTTTGGTGCCAATGGACACAAACTGTGCAACAGTGTTAGGACTGAAGTTCGTGAAATATATATCCTAAAGTATTTTGAAAACAAATCCTGGGAAACAAGGAAAAAACTAGATCTGATGATTTCTTGAGTTTTTTAAGTATTAAAGTTACTGTTCATTTACTATATGCATTTGAAAGAAATGTTGCTAGCCTAGCTAATGATAGGGGTCAACTTCAAGACTAGCCAGCCTTCAACCTTACATCTCTCCTTAGTTATGTTGCATTTAATGTGACCATAGGTCCTGGTCTCCTCTGTATGTGTGTGATCTTTGTTATCTGGAGGGGGTGTGTGTATATCAACTCACCAACTATGCCAGGTCAGATTTTTGCTTTCTTCTAAGCAACAGTTTCTGACAGGAGCTCTGTTAGTTTCTCTCGAGAGCTGTTGTTGTTGTCCTCCGGTTTTGTTTTGTGTTTTAAAGGGAGAATATTTGCCTGTCACGATTGTGGTGAGTGAACCAAAATAACATTTAACCCAGGGATTCCATTAGCTGCATGTGCATTACATAAAGGCTGTGCTGCGGGTTTGCTCCATGCTCCATCATCCGCAAACACCCACCTGCTGCTTTTCAGAGCGCAGTGCAGCTGGAGCTGTGAGACGAGATTTAGCGTCAATTATAGAATCAAGCCCGATCGAGGCCTCTGAAAACCTCTGATCTGTTGACCCCAGACTGCACATGAGGACGTTTTGTTTCTGAAGTTAAGTGAAATATGATCTGGCATCAACACGGAGTGTTTTATTCCGAAAATTAACCAAATGTTTTAATGTGGTATCTGTGTCTGACTTTCTGTCCCGCTTGATCTGCTCTCTGCTGAATTGCTGCGTTGTACCCCGGTATCCAGGCAAAATGGAAGCCTTGCATATCTGAGGGCTACAGACTGCCGTAGCTGCGACGGAGTAGATAAACAACGCAGCGGAGCCAGTGCAAGCTCACACACTGACTAGGGTAAAACCTATCAGCTCTGTTGCCGTGGCGGTGCGGAGACGGACCGAACACGCATCTGGTGGAATTGAGGAATAGCAGCTTCTTCGTTTTCATGCATTTTTTCCAACTGTATCCGGAAGTCCTTCTTTCTTCCTCAGCTGCCCTTTTGTCAGGCTAAGCTGGTGGCCTAAATAAGTTAACCACAAGGCAACAACGCCCCCTTGTGTATTGTCAGTAGGTCCCTGTTTCTCGCTTGAGAACCTGATGCCTAAAGGACAGCTATCAAAACAGAATATCCCTTTTATTCCTAATGTTTGGACCAGAGTCCACTTTACAGCACTCTGTAGATCATGTGTGCAACTGTGAGGTATTTCTTCCTAATCACGTGAACTATCCAGGAATATTCAGGAGGTTTAAGAAAACAATCAGTAAAAAACTGAACTGCGCCTTTTTTTCTTTTCCCTTTTTTTTTTTGCTGTGGGTCGGTGTTTCCTGCAGTTGGGTCTCAAGAGCTTGATGAATGAACTCTATAGAGGTGGGTGCACTACTGGATAGAGCTGCTGAGCTCCAGACAGGGTCTTAAATGCCTTTAATAAGTTGGGGACAAAGCCCTCTTTCTTCCTTGTTTAAAGAGATTGGGTTCCCACAAAGTCCACCCCTCTGAGGCCTGACCGCAGGGCACAGTCTCACGGGCTGCAGCAGGTAGTTCATAAGTACACCCCTCAGCAGCACAAGCACTCTGTAGGAGTGCTTCAGCAGGCGCTCAGCAAAAGGAGCAACCAGAACGGATATCTCTCCTCTCTTTCACTGCCTTAAATCCTCGCCTTTTTTTTTTTTTTTTCCAGCTTAGAGTTCACTGTAACGGCAAGTCCAACTTCTGCTTCATTCATTTTTAAATTAGGGAGAGAGACTTTAAAGGACTGCAACTACATGGAGAACCATCAGTTAAAGGTCTAAGCAATAAATCAAAATAACAAACCGTCCTTTGGGGGAAATCATCTCCCAGTATTTTCTCTCTTCTTATATTTCTTATGAAAACATAAGCTTAAAGAACAGCTGTACTTGTTTCATGTGGTTCCACCAGGAGCTCACAGTCTGACAGTGAGGTATGGAAACATAGGAATCAGTTCAATACATTAACATTCACAAGTGTTCTAGACATATATAAGGGCTATGCATGCACACACTCACAGAAATTACCTTATTTTTTCAGACATTTTTCATGTTCATCTTATACCTAGAGTATGTGTTTGATTAATTTTACATTGGCAGCCCACAGATTTGTAGCTTATTATGGTTGTTTGCTCTCCAGCTTTACAAATGGACCTTGGCAGCGGAGAAGCACAGCTTGATCAAACCCGAAGCCAAAGCAAACTAACGTCTGGCTGAATAAAGCTCCGTAATCCAAATATGTCACTGAGTGCTTGATCAAAATGCTCAAAGGTCTCCTATAGTGGCGCCCTGCTAGCAGTGTACTCTCACTATAATGCAGATCAGACAAGATTTAGGTGTCATTAAGCTGCAGTTTAAGAGAAATGGAAGATTTTGGAAGTGGATTGAAAAGCAGTCATGAAGAAAGAGGAACTGTGGGGAGATTAATAGAAAACCTGTCACTGGTTGGGAGACACTTACCCTTGGGCCCCTCTTCCCCGGCTTTCCTGGCAACCCTGGAGGTCCTTGAAGGCCCTGAGAAGAGAAGAGAAAAGACATCAACCAGAGTGAAGAGAGTCTATAAAGACAAGGCAGGAAATAGGGGATGCTGCCCTTTATCGTGTCATTTAATCCTGAAACAGTCTTGAGAAGAAAAAGACAGTTTCAAGTGTGCAGAGTAAAAACCACGTAAAAGTCACTCGAGCGAGATATTCAGTCATACTTGTTTTATTGCCAAAAAGTGACATAAGCGGAGAGTTGCCGTGCACTCAGCCAGCGGAGGATGTCTTGTTAGAGGCTACAGCATCTCTGGCCCTCTGCCGCCAACATGATTTCAGCCCCAAACCACTACAGTGCATTGACTGTAAGTCTGACTCAATGTACTGGCAGGGAGGTCGGCACTGGTTCCAGCTGCAGCCAGTCACATTAACTATGGGCATCGGCTGGCTTTAAAACAATTTCATACATGGATTAGCAAAGCTCTGAAAGGTCAAATCTAATGAGGGGTCAATCTGAGGAACCTGACTTTGCTTGAGATGTTAGGATTTAGCACTTATTTCCCATGGCTCCACAAGTTTAAAGAAAGGGGAAAAGAAATTGGCCTTAAAACAGCTTGAGGCAGTCCTGCTTAAATTGGGCGACCGCAACAATGTCAGATGTATAGAGCACTGACTCGGACAGGATCAGCAGCTTAAATTATTCTCTTTCAGTCAAAGCACTTTCAGTAACCTGTAGATCCTTTAGACTGTAACAATCAGACAGCAAAACATGATAAGCAGTGTGAGTCGCTGCCAAGGTTCTCGTCTCACAAGCTCAAGCAAGAATTTAGAAACAGTGACTTTTCATGCCTTAAAACTAAAGGTTTACGTCAACGGATTGTTTTGTTAGTTCAAGCGGATTCAAAGCAAATACACACAATTTTCAAATTTGTCTCACTTAATCTCTGAACATGCTGGAGCTTTCTCTGTGTTTTTCTTAGTTAGCAACAAAGAGATTAAAGATAAAATATTTGAACTCTGATCGCAGCAACAAGGTGTAAATCCAATATGTGGCAATAATGCAGCCATAACATCCTTCTCTTGCCAAAACAAAAACGGAAGAAAAAATTTCTAAGGACACACCTGTCCAACTTTTTAATACCAACTGCAATGCCTCACCTGAATATATCTGCCAATACAAATCCAGAACAAATACATGTGCTCTCCTTTAGCCTAATTGGAAGACTTAATAGCCAACCACTTGAGCTTGGGATTGCTGTGGCACTAATTAGGAATCAGCATCTAATCATGACTGAATAAATGTAACTGAACCACTGAATGTTATGATGACATTGACAGAAACTGTACTTTATTGTTGACTGGACACATCTCCCCGATATCAGATCTGGTTAATTAGGTCATTACAGATGAAGACGATGATTTGGTGCATCAAAGCATCAAGATACAATGTGTTGACCACATCGAACAGGGCTGCACGACTTTGAAAAGATACTAAAATGTGATCATTTGTACTGATATTGCAATTGCAATATGATTTGCGATATTAGAGGGAATGATCATTTTTATTATTCTCGTTTTTACTGTAAAACATCTTCAAGTGATTGTGGTGTGATTTTTGCGGGGATCTGTACCAAACAAAAATGTTTTCTGTAGAATAGGATATGTAGGCCATGACAACTCTGCAGCATTACATCTGAATTAAAATGGCTGATGCACACATTGTCTCTTTAACATTATTGCGCCTCCCCGCAATTTATATATGGCAGTAGGTCGTATTGCAATTTTGATAAAATATTGAATAATTATGCAGCCCTAGCATCAAGGAACCCAAAAGGTGTTTAAAGAACCCCTCCATTATGACCTCAGGAGGGATGTTTGATACTTCCAAAAAACCAGCAGCTCTGTCAGGGACGTTTATCTGTGGATAGCTACTAAGCATCACAACTGTAAATAGTCTCTAGTCGAAAACGAAACACCTTACTTGATCATCTAGTCATTAGTTTTGCTTCTCCCGTCATCTCAGCTTAGGCCTGTTGAAGAATTCATCAGTACTTATGTTTGGCTATCTATCACAGCTGACATGTTGCAGTAGACTCTGTCGTATTTACATTCAAAGACATTCCTGCTTTCATGAACAGCTGAAACGCATGCCTTGTTAAACAGTCCATAGCCCACAAACGTCAAACCTTATCTCAGTGGAGGAAAATCAAGAACACAGAAGTGTGCTTTTAGTCATCACGAAAATCTTTCTGAAGACATAATAAAATTTCCTTAAAGTAATTCTAAATCTATAACTGACTCAGCAATCTGTTCAGATGCTATACTAAACCATTAATAAGCAATTTGTGGTCCTTTGGATCGGTTTCTTCTCTCTCATAAAAATGGTCTGAGTGGCTTCAGGAGCATGCAGAGCTGTGGTTTCCCTCATTGCCCAAGCAGGAAAGCTTTACTTAAAACATTCTTCTTGGTCCAACATTACCTAATACAAGACAGAGTCCTTTTAACAATGGAAAATGTGGGTAACCATTTTGTGTTCGGCATTGGAACAGTGTCTGACAGGACGACATGTATACAGTGTGGTCGATGAATGAGGAGAAGAAATACTTTAATTCAGACATCGTGTCCTGAACTTAGATAGGTCAGTCTTACTCTGCAGTTTTAAGATGACCTTATGCAACAGCTTTTTTCCATGTCTCTCCTTTTGTATCTTTTCAGTTCAGGTATTTAAACACTGGAGCTTGTTGTCATTTAAGTCCCAAGAAAACTGAGTACATCCCCAATAAAATGTGTGTTATTGACAGAAAGTAGTGTCACACTTTTGTTGGATATTATATGATAATGATTATGGTGAATGTAAATGTAATGATAACGTTTGAATGTAGATCCCACATCTGAAAACTTTATTTACAAAACAGTGTCATAATCGAATCATCACTAGCGACCCCTAAGTCGAATGAGATTCTTTAAGCTGAGCAATCTTTTTTTGTGTCAGTCTGCATTACAATAACAGGATAAAAACAGACTGAAAAATGAATTGCAAAGAGGAATTATAAATACAAGAATGGAACATGTCTCTACACAAACTTGCAAATAAGATTCACATAGCATGCGCTAACTAAAAGACACTGGGTGTTCAGTAAAAAAGGTTCAGCTCTTGTTTTTTAGCTGTGTATTTGTAAGCAGAGCAGTGCAGGAATGCAGCATGGTAGACATGAACTTTACAATATTCGGCACCAAACCCTCTTTTCACACAAGGCACAAAAACGGCTAAAACCGGCCCTGACAGGGCTGTTAACAACCCAGCAGGAGGGACGCTCTATGGTGCACAATGGTTCATAACTGAAGTATGAGCAGGACACACACTTTTATTTTTTTCAGAATATGTGGTAACGCATTAAATCCTACTCTCGTTAACTGATACGTGGTCGTAAACAAAAAAACATGAACTAACACTTGACTCGACTGCCAAAACTCTGAGTTAGATCCAGCCAAGTGACATCATCATGACATACTGGGTCTACAAACTTCAAATAAACAAAACTGTGCGTCAGTATTGAATTTTCCGCAACCTTTCAGATTTCAGGGCATCAAAGACGCAGTAACAGTACCTAGCAACATCACTAGCCAATGTAATAAACTGTCAACACAGTTCTTTATTTTTTAGATATGCAAAACCTAGAAGTACAGGTATAGTTCAAGTATTTCTAAAGAATTAAACATTTGATTAAACTTTTCTGTATAAAAATGGTAAAGTCTATTTTTGAAAGACATCAAAAGACAATTTTCTATTTCCTACAATTCCTGCCTATCAAGCCAACACTCTTACTAAGAGTGTCTAGAGGTTCTTCACATAACAAAAATACTAAAGCTTTCAATAATGAAAATAAAGCACTATACACTGTATAGCCTTTTATATTTTTACTCTAAATGGATGATTGTGCACAAGTGTTTTCTCCTTTTTACCTTCAGTCCTACTTCAAAAGTATCCATTATCTGAGCAGTCACACTCCCCCTTCAGAGGAATCTAGCACCTCACCGCCAGCCCCTTCACTCAGGTCAGCTATGAGCCTGGCTATTTCTACCACTGCTGCTAAAAGCGAAATCACACATTAATCAGCAACAGTTTAGTAGGGCACCACGTGCAAGGCAGGGAAAGCACTGAGGACAGACAACGAGGGAAATCTGACTCATTAACTCACGAACAAACTTTTGTCAAATATGGAAACATTTCAAAGATACAACGATTGCTGTCACGGCCAGCTTCACAGAGCCACGACAGCAGCTGTTCTAAACATCAAAAAAAGACCAAAATTTAAACTCACAAACAACAATCTCTAATACTTGAAATCCAAAGATGTGTTCAGAAATCGGCCCGAAGCAAAGAAATGTGGCAGCCGAGACTTAAAACACGCATCATTACAATTCAAATGCCCTATTTTGTAAGCTATTTATTCATAAGATCAACACTAAAAGACTGTCAGGAAGCAAGTCATAAGATAAACAAACACTCCTGCAGTGCATGAACCCAAAAAAAAAGCTCCTTTTTTGGCTTAAACATGGATGTACTCATGCAGGGGTTTCCAGAGCAGGTGTGTGCTGTGTTTGTTGCGAGCTCACACACTCACCGGCGGTCCTGGTTCTCCCTTTTGTCCAGGTGGTCCAGCCAGCAGTGAGAACTGGGTCGGTTCCAGGTCAAATGTTTGGAAGCCATCTGTTGCAGCTGGAGTGACTAGAATAAGAGAGGTGGGTGTAACATCCTGCAAACTGGTCACTTTTGGCTCAGGTTTCTTTGAAGCTATTGTGGTAAGCTGCTGTTTATGGGGAAAGTAAGCGTTTGAAGAGGACCCCTGTGTGAACGCTGTGCTCTGGAGGTTTGGCATCGTTTCAGATGGTTTGGTGGAAGCAGGTAAATCCATACTTTGAACAGGTTTCTGAGAATTAGCGTCTCCTTGTTTTGTGATCTGTCTGGCACTGCTGTGTGAAGTCGATGTGGGGTTTGGTGGTGTCACGCTGATCCTAAGAGACGTAGTAGCAGTTTGGGTTGGAAATTTAAATGGACTTTCCAACCCTGGAAGAACTGTTGGAGAAACAGACACAGCAGCAGGTTCTGTAGTGCTCATAGACTGATACACAGATGTTTTGTTCAGCATCAGTGAGCGGTCAGTTGGAACAATAATTGTAGTCCTGGTGCTTTCCTCTGTCAAGGCCAAAGTAGGTGTCTGGGCCTTTTTGGATATCTCCGTGAATGACAGTGGGGTTTTATGAGTGACAGTAATGTTTGGGTCAGTGGAAAATAGAGGTAGCAGGGCTGGAAACACCGGCCTATACGTGTCAGCTTCTCGGCAATGTTTCTTAATGTAATCACAATAGTTTTGAGCTGCCTTAGCAGAGGGATAAATGTCAAACTGACAAATGGCACCTTCGAACGGCACCGAGTTTTGGTTCATTTTGCCCAGCAGGAAAGAACCCTCTGCATCCAGAGCCTCCTCTTTCTTAAAATGCAAATCTGCATGTACACTTCTCTTTCCACAGGAAGTGTGGAAGAACACCTGGTGGCCTTGAATATCCAAGGCCAGACTGTGCCACTGGCCATCGTGAACATCATAGTCGAAACTCACAGAGCTCTTCTGCCCCACGTGTACCAGGACCTTCCCCGGTACGAACTGCACTCCAAGCTGCAGTTTCCTTTTCTTGGACAGAACTGAGAAAAGAAAAGCGCTGTTGATGCGATGGACAGACAGGCTGAGGATCAGGGACAGATTGGTGGAGCTGTAGGTAGCAGGGAAAACAGTGGGCAGAGGCACCTGAATACGTGCCCTCGGGGTAAGAATGACTCCAGACTTGAAGGGGATGACGCCATTAGGGATGGACCGCGTTCCCGAAAATGACGACCCGCCTGCCCTTCGCCCAGAGAGCCCGAGCTGCTGCAGAACATCCACATCTTCAGAAAACAAGAGAGAGAAGTCAGTGACTCTTAGCTTTGCAAACGTAAAACAATTAGGAACACTGGACACAAAGTTTTTAAAATACTGTGGAATTATGATTTATAAGCTTATACAACACGGCAAAGCACTTGTCTTGTGAATGCACCAGTTTATAGACTTTTTTTCCTAAATAATTTCAACTTAAATTCATCACTAGTACAGGCATAGACTGCAAAGGTTTTGCAGAGGGCCATGAAAGAAAACTATTACATTATATAAACATCTCAATAAAAAGGTAAAATGAGTAAGATAACTGCCTAACACATTTCACTTTATATGCGCACTAAATAAGCTATTTAAAAAACAATGTGGCATTAATTTGTGTAGGACATCAACTAACACCCTCCCTCTGCGGTGCACTGATCTGCATCAAAGTATAAAGTCAAGAAAAATACAAGTGCTAATTATGTTGTGATGCAAAGATGGGAGTTCACAAGTTTAAAGTCATACAAATGGAAATCTTGCGGCAAAAAGCGACTTAAAAGGCTGCATATAATTTCCAATAAGGCTGCACATCAACATCCATTTTGGGGATTGCCGCATATTGTGTAATGGTTACATCAGTTTTAATTAGAACGATCACAGGAAACGGAGCTCGATGGGTCCCTGGAGAGGACAGTGGGGGGGTTTTAAGAGGTGCGTTACTGCAGAGACTGAAAGCCATCTCACTTTATCTGCTAATGTCTGCTGATTGAAGATGATGTGCTCTGACAGCGGCCCAAGCTCATGAAAACATACTTCAGCCTTTATGCAGGTCCTAATTGCTTCTTGCATCTCATGAGAGGAAAACATGGGTAATTTTCACACATTACACCAAATTGGATCCAAGCCTTCCTGTAGGAGTTTAATTTAATAGACATCTGACTGTAGCATAAAAGAGCCTTTAGATCAATTAAGCTTTCTTTACAATTAATGCACATTTTTGAGCTCTCATCTTTTTTTTTAGCTTGACACGTGACACTTTTCTGCATCTCATTGCCTACTACAGGTGACATGTTATAGTAAGTATGGAAAAAAAGTAATATGACATTATTTAGTATTCTGCTAAAGCTAATGTCAGAGAAAAAAATTACATTTTAATCTCTAAATCATCCCTCAACTCCAAAAACTGAAGTCTTTTGCAACACCTAAACCCAACGAAGTGGTCCAAAACCGCAAACTGAGAACCACTTATGTTATGCTAAATCTAGAATATTACTTACACAAGCATAACATTCAGCATTCTTACAAAGTTAAATCTGTTTTTGGTTCAAATATCAAAACTGACTGGAAATGTTCCCATTGTCATATTATTGTCT
The DNA here is from genome assembly GCA_029874485.1 of Naso brachycentron. Taxonomy (NCBI): domain Eukaryota; kingdom Metazoa; phylum Chordata; class Actinopteri; order Acanthuriformes; family Acanthuridae; genus Naso; species Naso brachycentron. The sequence continues at coordinate 11,644,528 of JAQFJA010000022.1, forward strand.
ATTGTTAGGCACCGGTGCAAGTCATCAGTTATGTCGAACAAAAGCTTTTTGTTTGCTTTACCAAAGTTGGAAAAAAATAAAATAAAATAAAGTAATTGATCATCCCTGTCCAATCACCATATCCTGACTACAACGTGTTAATCCTATCAGTATGTGCAGAGGAAAACTAAAAGCTTGCATACAGATCTCAAATATCTATCCTTTTCTGGACTAATACCAAACAAATGTGGGCAAGACCCAAATAAAGTGCTAAGTGATGGATCACAGCTCAGCAGAGGGGAAACAAGTATAGACACTAGACATGTTGGGAGGGAAGCCCTGCTCAGTGTGTGCAGGCAACAGAAGGTCAGCTCTAGTGAAAAACCTACAGCTGGGAAAAAAACATCAAATGGAAACTGGATAAAGAATGACTCTCATATAGCACTCATTTTAAATGTTAATATGGTCTACGAAAAGCAAAATTGTTCTTTCATTTTGTGATTTGTGATCTACTTTCTGGGCTTTTCCATGCATATCGAAATCTAAGCTGAGTAGTCTGGCTGCCGGAGGCTTTTTGTGACCTCCTGATGAGCTGGGGAAAAAACTGAGTATCACACATCCTGGAGAAAAAAAAAAAAAAACACATATTTTTTTTCCAAAAGCAGGCAAGTGCACAGGCTAATGCTTTTCCACTGTTAGTAGGCTGTTAATGTAACATTTCCTGCTGCTGCTTCACAGTAAAAACCATCTTGTAAAGGCACAAAAAAACAGACACTTCGTCTGTTCATTGAGGTAAAGTGCTGGTACTCAGCAACACAACTTGTTCTTAACATTAAGAGCAACCTGTGCTCACAGCAAGATGAATAAGATCTCTGAAGAACTTTGAGTCACACTGTTTCATAAGAAACCAAGGGTGATTTTCAGGCCTGATACTTTTGTCATCTACAGGCCAGCTGATATTACCAAAAAACTTGAGTCACAGCTGCTTCAGTTGAACATTTCCATGGAAAATTACAATGGATGATTTTTTTTAAAAGGTTTGAATGACCAATGAGACTTCACAGTTCAAAACACTAGTGACTGCACATGTTCTATCAATGTCTCATAATCATTCACACTGTTTGATTTCTGCGTGAGGGATGCTGCAAGATGGCCTCAAGGCTTCAAGCTGGTGGTGAACCAGCAAACACAGGGTTGCTGGTTTGACTCTCAGCACTGACAGGTGAGCCACCATCTGGAAAGAGGCTGGAATTACATCAGCGGTGACATACTGCGCCCTCAGATGTGCTGAAGTGATGCCGCTCTGTGATTGACCCTGATAACAGCCTGACTGTCCTGGTCACTGTAACTGTATGCAGCAGTAATGGTCCATGTGGCAGAACAAGAACTCTGAAGACTGCAGAGCAAAGAGTGCAGGACACTAATCCTGGATTTGGCCTTTAACGCACTGGAGTACGGCCAACACCCCTCAAACAAAAAGAATACAATCGCTTGTGACTGCACAGTCACTTCTCATATGCAAGACTTTCACTGCAAGTGATCCTCTAATGAAATGAGTACACAGCAGAGCATTTATTTGACAAATGATGCTGGAACAGGGCACACCGCTTTATTAAGGGACCAGTTTTTAATCTGACTGGAATCTGAGAGTTTGCACACATAGCGCAGCAGTCACAATTTGGGGTAAACATTGGGAAGTAATTGCCACAAACTGTTATCACTTCACCACAGTAACTTACATTATGGAAACACGTGGATACTTGGAAGAGCTCTGAATGAATGTGGGTAGATTCTGACTGATGCCAAAATCGGACAGCATGAAGGTTTTAAAGGGGTCTCATTGCATCAAGCTTCAAAACATTGAATATGAGACAACATGAGACAGAGCGCACTTTAACTTTGCAGAAAAGAATTTGGGAATTAGGGGTGAAAGATCATTAACGCCTTGGAAACCTTTCATCTGGGAGGAGAAGGAGTTTATTTTGGCTAAGAGACGTTTGTAATGAGCAGCTATTGGTAGGAGGTTTCCTTAGCAAATCCAGCAAAAATATATGTCCAAAACACTTCAGAAATGACATACTACTATAGAAACATTTTAATCCAGGGTCAGAATTGTAAATATTTGCTGGAAGTGTGCACAATGTGCACTCAATGCCCCTACTTCATGCAAAAATTCCAAGACAAGCTGCAAAAGACTCAACTGCATTAACACTGCAGCAGACTACACTTAGTGAAATGTGCCTTATGCTCAAAATCAACAGACAACAATTCCACTAATAAGATGCCATACGCTGAAGGGCGTCTACAACATGGACTAATTATGCTTTCTAGAAAAGGGTAAGCACACTGAATGAAAGTTGTTGGTGATGTTGGTACAGCTGATGAAGCTGTGAAAGGAAAATTCAGATTCTGATCACCTCGGTCATAAATAATCCCTCTGAAACAAGGATCAAAATGTGCTCAACAAGAGGCCCATGTTGGGGTAATGTACTTACTTACTGAGATTACTTTCACGCCCTTTATCCATTTTATGTTCTGCAGCTATTCAAAGTCATATAATGATGACATTTCCTAGTCTAGGATCTGAACAGGCTTACTGAAGTGTAGTGCATACCTGAAAGTGTCACTGTAACCTGCCAGAAATCAATGATTTCCTCTACCCAGACTGCTTGAAAAGGCACACTTGTGCCACCACCCGCTCGATAATTCATTTATGTAACAAGAAAAGAAAAGCAGAAGGTGTGTTCCTTAATTGTCCTATAGCTTGCTTACCTTGTGCCTGTGCAAGCCTCAGAGAGCAGGTGCAACAGAGGATAGTCCAAAGAATCAGAACTCTCCTAAAAAGAAAGACAAAAAGGTTGGAAAAAGCTCAAGCAGATAGTTGAGGTAAATACAGTGTAGGAAATGATTGTTTACAGTTATTCTTTCGAGTATTGATTGCTTGTTTAGTCAAAAGCAATGTCAAAGTTCTACCAAAGGTAATCTGAGTCTAATATCTCACTAATATCTTATCCTTAATTTCCTTTTTTTTTTTTAACTTACTCTGATCAGAAGCTAAAACGTGTCTGCTTTTATCCATTCATTCATCAGTGTCTTTAAATGCCAATGAAATAAAAAAAAAACATTAAATGAGATAAACTCCTCTACTTTCACCCACCACGGTGATCACACCTGCTGCAGGAGAGCAGCAGGCGCTGCTCTGCTTTGTTCAAAGAGTCTAACATCCGTTTCTAGTCAGCAAGCACTGTCTTATCTTGCTGCCTGACCTGACAAGCTACAGCTGAGCAGGACCGGCTGAGTGCGAGACCACCGCTGACAAACAGAACACACTGCATGCCGGCTTCAAGAGAGCATCATGGATGTGAAAAAGTGCAGAATTTTCTCAACTCTTAAAAGTTCAATAGTTTCACACAATGGCAATGACATTTACCACTTATCCCATATTATCACATGTAGACGGTTTTACACCATTAAATGAGATTATATGTAGGGATGCATGAAAATGATTTCTTCAGCTGATACCAATAACTGATAATTAATTTCACATTTTTGTGTTTTGAAAAGAAGAACGGCTGGGCAATGTATCGATATTTTCTCGATATTGGAATATGAGACAGGATATTGCTTGGATTTTGGGTATTGTTATACCGTTTCATATGTGTTGCCTTTTTAAGTGATGTAATATTCTAAACTAACCAAACTCTTCTAACTGTTCTGACATTTATCTTTACCCACTTATTATCTTTACTCACTTCGTCATCAAATATACATTACTGATGATTATTTATCAAAGATTTCATTGCTTAATACTCTAATAGCCATACCTACAATATCGCCACAATATCAATGTCAAAGTGATTGGTCAAAAATACCAGAATACTGGATTTTGGCCATAATGTCCAGCCCTAACCTGAGGGTATGAAATGCTAAGGATGACTGAATATTCCATCGCTTTGACCAAATCTGACTGACATCACTACTGTTTACACAACAACAAACAAAACTTCAGAAATTGTGAAATGTCCACACACGCGACATGTTGTTTTTGTCCACTGCGACTGCGTGGCTCCAAAGGCGCAGTGGTTTGGCGTCATGAGCGTGACAACATGCTGAGCTGTCACTGAAAGCCAAGTCGATGTACCCAATGTTTCGCATTGTCGGCTCTGTTAATCAGCTACAATTTCATCATCCGTACAATACAACTGACATCATATTTTGCAATACTGGGCTAACATTGTATTGGGTCCATAATTATCTTGCATCCCTAACTGTCTCTTAAGCTGTGTGCACACCGAAAGCGAAAAAAAAAAAACGTCATGTGATCAAATCGCTGAAGTTGAACATTTTGAACTTGCAGGAAGACGTGATGGATGCAAAAATCGCCTCCCCCGCGCGTTAATTCACGGCACTCCAGTCGCACTACGGCTCTGTTGCAGTGCCCAACGCAATTTCGCATTATGCAACAGACTTTATATGTAATTTCATCGTGCCACAAATTAAATTCGCTTCTGGTGTGTACATGGCTTTAAAGTGTTTAATAATATCTGGTGAGTGTTAAATTATCAGGTTGCTCTGATATGTGTGATAGCAGTTTTAGAAATGCCTTCTACACTGCCTGAAATACTGGAGGGAGCATCAGCGAGTGCATGCATTCATGCAGCAATCCAATATCACATTATTTATTTATTAGAAAAGGGACTCTTGATTTTTCCTTACAGTGTTCCCTGTACATCTATGTGCAACTTAATACATCTAGTTGCCAATACCCATAAATAACAAAGCAACTTGCTCAATTCACATCCACAATATCCATAAGTAGTACGCAGCTGTTAAAATATGTGTACATGTTTTTTTAATGCACTGGTGTTGGATCAGTAGTTTGTATTGATTGACACACACAAAAAAAGAAAAAGTTCAGGTAGTGAAATCAGTAAAAAATTGTGTCTGCACATCTTAAAGTGATATTTGGTTGTACGCAGAACATGAAACAGGACGCCTGCGTAACATGTGGTGTTTGAAGAGAACCGGGCTCAGTGACAAGTGCCATAATGAAGGCACTTAGAGGAAATTTTACATTTGCGGTTCTCCAGAGGGCCACAGAAAGCCACTGGTCAACCACTGACACACTGACTGCTGTTTCAAGCTCTAAAAACTTCCCTCCCTCCTATCTGAGTCCCATTCACTGCTCCCATACTGACATTAGCAGAAACCAGAGAGAGAGAGAGAGAGAGAGAGGGGTGTGCAGTCTCACACAGTATGTCCAGCAGGGTTATATGATGCAACATTTGGACTTTTACTTCCCCTCCTACAGGGACAGCCGGCCAACCAGCTGAGTGAGATGCGCAGCAGGGAGGAGAGAAAAGGGGGAGGAGGAGAGCGCTGTCTCCTCCTCTCATACATCTCCCTCAAATCAGTCCCAGATCATTTGGCAGCCCATTCTGATACAAGCTGCAAAGACACAACTGCGTGAACACCGCAGCAGACTTCACGAGCTCTCACTGAACCGTTTGAAGAGCCGAGAAAATGGTTTCCATAAGTCACCCCGCAACCTAAAGCTGCACCACCTGTTCACGTTTATAACGGCCTGCTTTGTTTGAATGGAAACTTTAAACTGATGTTATCTCACAGGATACAGCTTAACAAATCCTACAGCAGGCTACTTGTGTAAATATACAACTTATATCACCGCTACCAGCTAGACGTTTAGCATGTCTGTCATCTGTCACGCTGATTAGACGCAGGTGATGTTCACGAGCGTAACTCTAAACTCTCAAAAACACAGAAATGAAGCTATTTTGTTCGGACTGTATGATGTATTGACTCACCCCCCGACTCCAGTGGTTTTGAGTCTGGAGTACGGGGCATTGTCCGGCTCCATAGCGGTTACTTCATTCTTTCTTGGGAGTTTTTACTACAGTCCAGACGAGGCAGATAAAGTTTTTCCATTCCAGGTGTTCCGTGAGGGTCGCGCGAGAAGTGAGCGTGCCAGGAAGCAAACACGAAACAACAAATCAAGCCCCGTGCACGGGATTAGCCAGCGGTGAAAAGGCAGCTCTCTGTCATCGTGTTCCCTCCTCTTGTCCCTGTAACGTTAGTCTTCTTCCAGAGAGGTGACATCAATTTAAAAAAAAAGGCGCTCCACCTGTGCGCGTCCCGTGTTTTCTCCTGCTCTCTTTCGCGCGTTTTGTAAAGAACAATAAACTCCAAGTCAAGTCCAGTCCAGCTGTCTTTCCCGAGGAACCGCTGCAGGACAAGATGACGACCTCCGTTATGTGTACGTGTGTGTATGTGTGTGTGTGTGTGTGTGTGTGTATGGACTTCTCAAATGAAAGTTTATTGTGGACTGAAGAAAATCTTGAGAACCGGGAAGGGGGAACACCTCCCTCTGTCGCCCTCAGCTGACATCGAGGGAAACTCATTTGTAGCAGAGATGGTGCAGCGCTCCTTCTGCTGAAGGTGTGTCTTCTGAAGCGGGACCCTCTCTCGTGTGTGTGTGTGTGTGTGTGTGTGTGTGTGTTGCTTGTTATCCTGTGTGATTATTGAATTAACGCATCCGTGAATTTTAAGTTAAATTGCTGCATTTAAAGTCTTTCCAGGGCTGCAGCAAGATTTTTTAAAGTACTGAGGCCCCCTCAGTCCCCCAACACCCACCTGCAGGAAGCTTTCAGACACTGAAATCCCAGCGTTAACTTATTATTTTAACAAAAGAAAGTTTTACCACAAACATGTAAGAGGACTGAGCCTAGACTGTTTTGTCAAATGAGTGCGCTCTTGTGGACAAATAATGCCATTATATGCCATATTTCTAAATTAACAGACATTTTTTATCATACATACTGCTTGTACCTCTTGTTACTTACATGCAAACATTTCACCGACCTGGGTGTCGACTGCAGGTCAATGGCACAACATCTTGTGTAAAACAGGTTGAAAAACATGCAGGATGTGTCTAATCTACAGGGCAACCAGAATTTTAAATGTTGGCCTAATTACAGTGTTATAGAGTAATTTTGCATGCTACCTAAAAGTTATATTTGCATAATAAGCAAAATAAAGTTAGATCCAATTATTGTTCCTCCAAATTACAAATTTCCATTTAGCTGCTGCTCATATGCTGCCAAATAGCCTTTATTCAAATTTGCAACATTTTTTACTGAAGTATTTAATCCTTCAATAGTTAGCTCTGACTATATTTACTTATCTAACTAACCTCTAAATTGTCTTTGTAAAAGCATTATTTAGGAATTTTCTACGCAAAGTCCTAATCCCAGGCACAAGCGCTTATTTTAACCTACTGCATAGTTTCCGTTTCAGCACAAACAGCTCATGCCAAAGGCTTCTCTTTACATGTTTAACAGCAAGTTGGTAATTAATAAAGAACATTATATGATTTGTGCATGTGTTTATGCAACTTAAATAGCAGTTAATAACTTAAATTACAGAAATAACGCAGCTTTCAAGATTGGAGTACACAACATGAGTGGAAACTGGTGGACTTTCTGAGAGGAACTTGTGTGTGTGTGTGTGTGTGTGTAATAAAAAGCATGTTGAAACTGATTAAAGTTTATTGGAATAGATATTGTGCACATATGTTATTGATAATTGAGTAGTTATGCTTAACCTTGATAAGCATAAGCTGCCTTCTTGCAAAACAGTGGTTCACAAAACATAGCAGGACATAGTAATTTAATTATTTTAAAATGTTTAAAACTGCACATTGAGGAAACATTAACATAGCAATCTCCACTTTCTTTCAGTGTTAAAATGTTTGCTGAGATCTGTTGATACTATTAATATCAGCTGTTGGGTTTATCTAAACTGCACTTCAGGTCACAAAAACTTGAAATAACAAGACACACGGACATGACCTTGGTGCCCTGTTCTCTTCTTTGTGTAATGGGTACAGATGAACCCAATCATAATGGAGATCCTTTATCTAATCACCTCACCACTTGTCTCTTTCTGAAATATATTTCATGTCTTGTATAAGGAGTATTGTAAATTTTACAGAATCATCTGTTTGACCAAATTTACAGTGTAAACACTCCTACTGTTTGTACTTCACAGCTGCTCTATCTGAGGCCAGTTCCACCACACTGCAGTGTATTATAATGGATATATTTTTTGCTGTAACAAGTGACTAGTTCATTTCATCAAGGGAAGAGTTAAACCCATAGACCAGCTTTCTGTGACAGCCGTCCTTCACCTCCGGCTTCCCCAACATCCACTTCCGTTCCCACCAGAGTGGCAGTGATCTGGGTTGCAGGGCTGCACTGGTTCCACTGTGTGTGTTTACGTGCTGTCGTGTGCTGCAAAATTCCTCTGCCAAAGAAAGTCCTCATTGACCCGCCTTCAGCAAACACGCTATGACAGTGTCCAGGGGAGACCCAACAGAGCACCGATTCAGCTGCCTGCAACTGGATCCCTCCTCCTCACACAGAGCCCCCTCACAGTTTGTCCTCTCAGGGCCAGGAAGGAAGGCAGCTCACCACCTTGAAAGAGCGCTTCCCATGTACCTGTCCGAGCTGCGTCGGATGTGAGCTTCTGTTACCACAAGTTTTAGTACACAGACAAGAGAGTTCTGTGGAAGAGCGAGGAGGAAGATCTCCAATCTGTGGTGTAATGTTTCATGGGGTTTGTCATGGTTATTGCAGCAGCCTGCGGGGTCGGTTCTCAAACTGTGGTCCAGGGACCGCTTAGTGTTCTTATAGGCATGCCAGTGGGATCCAAGGAAGAAGAGG
>JAQFJA010000022.1:11655575-11667691 GCA_029874485.1 Naso brachycentron
ACAACTTTACAGTTTTGGTTCAGTTGCTGCCGTGATTGTCGGTGCAGCAGCTGATTACTTTGAAAAGGTATAAAGTTGGGAAGTGTGGTGCAGTTGTTATTTTACTTTTCTTTTTTCTTTTTTTCTTGTTTTGTCTGTAAATTTCTCATTTGTTTTATGCTTTTATGTACTGTGTGTACCCTACAAAGAGTCGCTGATATTCTGCATCAGCAAATGGGGATCCTAATAAAATCCTAAATCCATGACCATATTACTGACTCACAAGGTAAGCCACTAGCTAATTACTATTAGCTATTTGAAGCTAGAAAGCCATATATTGTGCAGTTAGTGAAGGTGAAAAGAGAGTTTTTAAAAGAATAAATATTGGACTGAACAATTATCCAGTGACCCAACACACAACATAAAATGAACATTCATGACACTCTGTGTTTGCAAGCAACTGTTTGCTAACACATTTACAATATCACCTCACCAAGGTGATATGTTGTGATTGCTGGGTTTATAGCTTTTGGTGTTAATTCAAGTGGCAAAAAATCAAATAATGTGAGTGTAAAGACCAAAAAAAAATCGAATTACTTGCTAGCAGGTCACACTTAGCTAAAGAAGAGAGATTGCATGAAACAGGAGATGGTTGCTGCTCTTCTGTGCAAATGAAAACCTGTCAGAGTTTTAAAGAGTTTTAAACTCAAAACAGTGTTTCATGGAGTCATGTCCTTCGTGTCTTTTAGGGCCAAACTGCATGTCAAATAATTGCATTTGAAATTTTCTCAGGTGTGTTACATCCTCAGTCCTCTGAGGCACTATGCAGCAGTTCACACATTTAATGCATTAGGAATCTTTACAACTTATTTAAAAGAAATCATTATGGAGAGCATAAAGTACAATATTGCTGTGATGTGGTGAGCCTAGTTTCTCATTTATGTCCTCGCTTCTCAATAAAATGAACCTTAATAATAATTTGAAAACCACAAGTGCTTGAACACAGAGTCTAAATTTTTCTGAAGGCCACATTAGATGTAGCAATTATTGCCAATTCCTTACCCCGCAGAGCTGCAGAAAGACAGACGCTGCTGCCAAGTCAGAGGCATTGTTGTGGTGACATTTGAGTGGAGGATCAAACCGCTGATGAATAATCCATATTGAAAGGCTGCTCTTTCTGCCAAATGTCAAACAGCAGCAGGAGCCATTGTTTGAGGAACGGACTCTAAAACTTTTCATTCTCCATCATCACAATGCTGTGTCTCATTTTGTTGAGCAGGGGTTCCCAAACTTTTTCACCCTGAGACCAAAAAATAGAATTTTGGAGTCCCCCTGGAGCCTTGAGTTCACAAAAATACATCATGAAATGCCACAGCATCGTCTTTTGTAAGAATTACAACAAGCTATAAATTTAAAATATCTACGAAATGTATTTATTTAATTACGCAAATAAAGTATGTCACAGCAATAACCACATTTGTTTCTCACCAACTCATAACCAGCTTGCACTTTGAGGACTGAATGATGACAGGATTAACGGGGCAACACACTTGCCTTGTTAGCTGGAATGCACTCTAGTATATAAAGTACACCACAGCAATAATTAAATTCACTCACTCACTCACTCACTCACTCATCCCATGGCTTAGGGGACCATAGCGGTGTCATGGCTAATGCTTGGGCAGTCAGGGATCGCCACAGCTCTCATTCTTCTAAATTCGCTGAGTGTAATATTAATTGTGTTGCCACCTCATAAAATATGTGATAAAAATTTGCAACACATATAAACAAAAAACATGTTTAACCCTCCTTTCTATGTCTCACATCTTTCTCAGTTCTTCATTTTTTACCTCCTCCCTTCTGTTTGAGTTTTACTGACCTGTTTTAAAATGATGCCGAACTGACACTGACATGCTAAAAGCACAGTTTATTATGAAGAGTTTCGAACAATCTGCTGGAAAATGAAAAAATCACCAATTCAACACTTGGTTGTCATTTATTACTATATTGCCAATTTTGTTATCATCTGTCTTAAAATCTGTAATTTTCTGAGATGTTGATCTACTATTGGGTGCTTGTCTGTTTAAGGGAGGGGTATCCCTCTCCTGTACGGATTATAAAGACCCTAAGGCTCATTGTACGTCTTTATGGTGTCGTATTATGTACTTAAGTGTATTTTATGTTATGGTTAAACTTAATCGATCACAAATTGACCATGAGAGTCATTCAAATGAGTTTTTGTCATGTAGTAAAAGTGTTGAAATCATTGCCAATAATGCTGTGGTGCTAAAAAATGACAATGACAGCACACAGACAGTCACGAGTCTTCTGGCAGCAGCATCTCCGTCTCTCCGATACACTGTACACAGGACGTCAGGAGTGCACGTGTTACTGCTGTTATGGAGACGCTCCCTGTGACTTTGAAACTTTCTCGTGTTTCCCAGTAACAGCTTATTAGATTAATACGTGTATTCTTTGCAAATGTTTGTATTGAGAACCAGATCCCCTGGCAAACTTTAGTCTTCAGATTTAGGTTAATGTCTGGAGGTCAGCTAGACTCATTTTGAGTCACGACCCAAAGTTTGAGAGACTGCTGCAGAGAATTTGGCAATGAACCCACATTTTATCATACAGTGAAGAGTTTAAGGACTGTTGTGTCAGACTTCATATTTCTATGAAAGCTGCAGCTATTATAATAGATATTCCTCATTCACTTTGCCTTTGGCTAATTTTTCTCCTGATAAATGTTAAAGTTCTTTTCCAGATAGGCCTACATTTTAGCTGCTCTAATTTTACTTAGCATGGATTTCCTTCATAGAACATTCAAAAAAACCTCTCAAACTGAAAGGGGACTGAGAGCAACTCTTTGAGAAATCGCAGGCCTCATGCTGCACCCATCTCCATTGGCTGTGTGAGGTTGACCAGTGAAGGATCAGAGTACATCAAGATGGCTTACGTTAGCATTTATTGACACAGAGTGGTTCATCATTCATCAGTTCATCAGCATCAGTTAGATCTATACCAATACGAGGGGATTGTAATGTTCCAAAATCAACAAACGAGCAGAAGTATTAGAGTCGTAAGTGTTGTAAACATCTTTTAACTATGTTATTTGTTAGCTTGTCACTGACTGACGTGGTTGTGCTCATGTAAATTCTCCCTCTTTGTCCACTCTGCGCTGGAAGTTTCAGGTTTCTTTGCCCTCATTTGGCTTTTAATTTTTAATGCACAAAATCTAGTTTTGCCTGAAGAAAGTTTGAATCTCAGATTTTAGGGAAGTGCATTGACATCGCCCCCTTCAGTAGAGGACTGCAATAACACTTCTTTATTGGCAAACTTTTCACAGACACAACTCAGTATAGTCAGATATTTTGGGGGACATGAACTGAAGAAAACCACATTTTGATGTTTTTGAAGCAGCTAAAAAGCAACCATGTAGTTGGCAGTGGTTTCAAAATTCTTAAGCCTGACGGGACAAAACTATCCAATATTTCTCAAGAAAATGACAGTTTGAAAAACTTTGAAAGATGAACAAAAAGTTGGATTGTTTTTGTAATAATCCCCCAATCATCTGGCTCCAACTTAGCTGTTGCACCAATATGAGAATAAAACACCACTCTAACTGTACAACCACTGTATCAATAGTTTTGCATGCATCGTCATCACAGCGGTTTCCGTTCTATATATTTCTCTCCTGTTCTGAACAATCAAAGAAGATGTTACGAAACTGCAAGAGATCTTACTGCTTTGCTACATCTCGCAAATGTAGAAACGGTCACTCTCATCCTCAGCCAGCTCTTTCTAAATTCATCCTCCTCTACACTGTGTGCACCAAGTGTGAGCCAACATCAACTTCCTGCTCCTCTCTCATTGTTTACTGCAGCTTTTGAGAGGATGAAGACAAAGATCTTTAAGTGGCTGTAAATCAAGAACACATCATAGCCGGTGAGCACTGTACTTTACCTGTTCAGCTTTCCAGTCACATAAACTGGCAGAACGTTGCTACTCAGTCAGCAACAGGGCCAGGCTGTTTCAAGGCCTGCAGCAAGTCTCGATGTTAAATAAGATATTTTTGATTTAACAGTCTTCTATTGATCAAACTGCATAAAAACCATCTGATTTGGACGAACTAGACACAACAAATTAGCTGGTTCCTGCAGTCAGTGCAGCTTTAATGGACCCAATAGAAGATTTGCTGTTCTGACAGAGGTCCACCGCCCCCGGGCTTCCGTAAACACAAACACAGCACCTGGCTCTCTACATGTGGGTTGAAAACCGGCCCGCTGTACACAAACATACACCCCTGCCCATCCATTTCCTCACGTCATACACTGACTCACACTGTTTTCACGGCAAAAATACTTCAAATGGATCCAGTCAGTCCCAGCAGGGTTTGGTGTTAATGTTGGTGTTAATTTTGGTGGTGTGGATGTGACGCACGATAGAACCTTCAGTGGATTGGTGTTCTCTGTTTGGACATGTATTAAAATACACATTTACCCACAGTGTCTCAATAAAGGCTGTTTTGTCCCGGATACCGTAAGGTAGTTTTTATGCACACATACAAAACAACACTGAAACAACTTCTGTTCCTTGTCAAAATATTTTAAAATGATCAAAAAATTAAGTTTGTTTAGGTGTACGCACCAGATAGAATAGTATAGTCAGGGGATCCAAATTTATCCTCTGGGGATCATGAATGTCTCTACCAGTTTGATGGCCACCCATCACAGTCATTGTTTATATTTGAGCATGAACCAAAATGGTGGTCCAAATAACTTTCACCCCAAGAGCTATGCAGTCTTTGTAGCAAAAGTTCCCTTTAAAGTTGAAAAATTTTACATACCCGGGTAATTTGAGATGTAAGCGATTACAGAGGTCAAAAGTTGCCCTGCAAACTGCAGAGACATGCGCTAAGTGAAAACAAAATGCATCTTCGTGCCCGGGAAACTTAAAGGAAGCCTGAATAACAGAACTTCCCATGAGGGTAAGTAACCATTCTTCACATCATTTGTTTTGTTTTTTGCCCTAGGTCACAATCAAGAAATTTAATTCAAGGTCTTTCCACGCTCCATTTTCCCCTCTAACACAGCATCGGCTGTGTGAAACTTAAGTCATGTAAACCAGCGTATAAGATCTGTATCTATACAGCTTTTCTGCTGTAATTCAACTATTAGTCATATGTATCTACAATTATCTGGGAAACATCAATGAATGATGTATTTAACTTGATTTTTTCCTGGACTGCACTGCAGTTTATACTGCAGCGTTACAATGGACAGCTAAAGCACCAAGAGATATGATACAGTAACCTACAAAGGCCTGAAAGGGGAAACTGCTTCTTGAGCAAACCTGCAAATTCCTAACAGATTGAGCCTCTATGATTGAAGGCCCTGTTTCTGCAAGAGCAGTCGAGAGAAGTTTGTAACACTGCAGGATTTGTTTCAGGCCCAACACAGATAACATTAGCAGGACGGACAATGGGGGTCACTGATCTAAGAATCACTCGCAACTGAGAAGTACAAAGGCCTTATCGAAGGGGTCGGTGAATTACAGAGTGACTCTTGTTTGCCAGCTTGTGCTCAGACAGGCATGGTAGTGTACCACTTAGTTTTCGGTTCAATCTACTGCAAAAGTGGCTGCTGAGATCTTAGAAGATCAACAGTCAAAAAGAAAAGAAACTTTGGCTTTTTTTTTAGTGCTGATAACAACATCTTTACCTGTCTTGTCTACAAGACTCTGGATGCTGGGAACTGACCTAACAAAATAAAACACCCTGAACCACACATATTTTCTTTGCTGTACAGAGATTTAAAAGCACGCCACCACAACACCACAAATAGAAGTTTATTCAGTCTGATACGGCAGAGCAGGATGACTTCTGCAGATGTAATCTTCAGGTGCGGCAGTCTCATTCATCTGTCATCCTCCCGGGGCTTCGGAGAGCGTCTTTATCGGGGTTCCACAGAGAGGTATTCGCAAAGACTGCAGATGAAATATGGAGGGATTGGTTTCAGCAGAATCACTACTGGCAGCCCTGAGAGGAGGAGATAATTACCACTTTGACAAGCTTTGATCACAGGCACAGTTATTCTCAGAATGTCAGTGTTGATAGAACAATGAGATGAGGGTCTCAAAAATTCAGATGAATTTTTGCCCTAGTTTTTCTCCCTCCCATGTTTAAATTTTGAATAGGGGCTCTGTCTTGCACATGAAGAGACAGAAATGACAAAAAGACATGGCGTGGCTTCACTGTACATATCTATCTTTTGATTTTTAGCAAACAAAAGGGATCTGATGATGGCTCCTAAATTTTTTTCTAGGAAAAGAACTTGTAAGCAAGTCATCCATGACCTGTAAATACTGTAGATGGAATGAATCACTGCGGTTTCTGTTTTTCAGGAGGCAGAAAATGATTCAGTAAAGCGACAGAGGGAACTGTGAGCCTTGAGCTGCAGTCAGTTTTAGCAGAGGAGGAGGTGTGGAGTCATGAGGGGTAACGCTGGTGGGAAGGAAAAGAAGAAAAAAACTCAAGGTGAAGATGCAACCTCACCACAAAGAAGAAAGATTCAGTTTATTGACACGTCTTTGAAAATGCATTCAGACCACAGTGCAGCCCTAAAGCATACATGCCTCCCACACTACCTGTCAGGGCTAAACTCAGATACAGCATGTGTCAGCAGGGCCACCCAGTTATGGGGAGGAAGAGATCTTTGTGTGTGTGTTTAATGGTCAAACAAGCCAAACGAGTCATTTTTTTTCCCTCCCTCACCTCAAAATGTAAACAAAGAAGTTCTCAGGTCGGTGCTGTGTTTATTGTGTTACATACAGTAGGATCACATGGTTTGAAGGTGGTTTCACCCACTCCTGCACGTTTCATTTATGTTTGACCTCTTCCTGTATCCTACTCATTAGTCCTGCGCTGATGTTGTTCTCCTGAAGGCTCAGATGTCTCAGTGGGAACTGTGTCCTGCAGAGCAACGCCGCCATGATGTCATTTCCTCCCACATCGCTGATGCTGTTTCTGTCCAGATCCACCTGTCGCAGGCTGGTGTTCTCTTTCAGAGTGTCAGCCAGCAGCCTGACCCCCGGGTCTCCCAGGTTGTTCTCATCGAGGATGATCTGTGTTAATGCGCCGTTTCCTTTAAGGCTGTCAAAAAGTTCCTTCCACGCCGCCAGATCGGCGCCGCTGGTCTGCGCCAACCCCAAGTACTGGAGGTATGAGTAGTGCCTCATATATGATGCTAGCACCTTTACCCCGTCGCTGCTTAAGCCGTTTCCTCCAATATCCAGTTCTAGCAGTGCAAAAACCCTGAAAGAGCTCCATCCAGTGGGGAGCTGCAGAAGCACATTCTGCTCTGATGAAAGCATTGCCTGTTGGATGGCAGCAGCTGCTCTCGCTGTTTGCTCCTGCAGCTCAGCTATTCCATTCAACAGAGTGAGCACTCCATGGTCTCGCAGTTTGTTTCCAAACAAGCTGTTGAGAGAGAAAAAAAGTGGCAACCATGGAGATTTTAGTTCCTCCATGCTCAATTTAAAGGTTGTATGACACTCATACTTTTAACTTTTTCATGTTGGATTTGCTGTTCATGTTAAAATAATTGTTTTTTTCTTTAAAAAAAGTGTTATGAAACAGACTATTTCTTAGCCAGAGAGATCAGTAACTTCCTGGATTTGTTGCTCAGAGCAAGCTAACCAGCTGCTGCCTATAGCTTTTATTTAATGTACAGTTATGAAAGTGGTATCAATCCTCTCATGTTAATGTTTAACTTTTCTCTTGTATGTGATGACCAGCTGTGCTCTCACTGCATCTCACACATGTCAGCACGCGCTGTAAGTCTTTACTTCTGTCAATATGTCACAGAGACAAGCTCCTGCACATTTACTGTGTTTCATGGGGAAAAAGAAAATAACTCAGCAAGGTAAGGCACCGGAGGCGATTCTAGTTCACATAAAAGAGATGGATTGTGTAATTCAACAGTAAAAGGCTAAGAGTTTATACTGCAATGAGGAGGCTGTCCTTGGATCAGCTGCCTCCTTTTATTGTCTCCAGTTTTATTATGTTTTTTTCCTTAAGTCATATTAGAACACTTTTAAAGGCTGATGTTCCCAGGTCAGCTTGTTATTCACTGTGTTTCCTGAATTAAATTTTTCTCCTCTTAGATTTTGCTGTAATGCGAAACAGCAGTGCTGAAAACTCACTGTAGGCCTTTGACCTGAGGCTTCAATCTCAGAACATCCAACAGGATGTGAGCACCATACGGGCCAATGAGGTTGAGGTTGAGGTTGAGCAGTGTCACCTCAGACAGGCTGCTCTTCAGCGCCCCCGCCAGGCTCAGCAGAAGGTCGTCTGTCAGGTCCGTGTTCCTCAGAACCAGCTGCTCCACCTCATCAGATGTGCTTAGCACCGTCATCATGGCGTCGAGCTACAGATACCAACCAAGAAGCCTCTGACCAATTAGAACCAACTCACAAATATTTATGTAGATTAAAGAACCATACTAGTGTTCCTACATGTCATTGTTCTTTGTCAGCATCAGCTGCTAGGTTACATAAACCCCACGCACTTTGGCCAAAATAGCTTTATTTATGAAATGTTGTGTTTGTTTACATTTTGTCCATATCCAATAAACATTACAGAAAGTACCTGAAAATGTGTGAGATTTGTTGAAAAGAACATCTGTGTCAAAATTCTTCTTCACGCTTATATTACTATTTTTTTAGGCGTAATAACTTTCCTCTCAACAGCTTCTAGCTCCTGGCTCCCCTCTTTCTCTTGCTTAGCGATTTTTGACTAACAGACGCTTTTTTTAGATGGGTAAATTACTCATACCTGGCAACTCTCACATGTCCTTTAGTGTTTCTATACTCTGTTTCAACATGGATGACAGTGAATGGGGTTTAAAAATGCAGTCTGAAATCTACTGAGGTATACACAGGATCAAATGTAAACAACAACATTTGGAGAAGATAGGGGCGATCTCTGCTAATGGTTAGAAGTCAAAAATAGACTGGTATGGTCCTTTCAGCCATAGAGAGGTAAAAACACGTAAGGGTGTCATTGGTATGATGTTAATAAAACTGTCACTATAAAACTGATAATGACTGTGTTAGAATTATTGCAACTGTATGAATGACAAAGCAGTGATAATAATGAGGGAGCTGGGGTAGTTCAACTCCTCCAGTCACATCCACTTAAGGCATCATAAAGACTCGGGCCGCTCTGGAGAGCAGTGAAACTTCAAAATGTATTTTTAGCTGGAATAAGATGTGAATTGGTTGGCTGCTTGAGGTTTTCTAAACACAAGGATGAGAGGAGAATGCAGGAAGACATGTGGTCTGGATGTCAGCCACAGCTGCAGTGCCACTTTTTTTTAGAACAATTTTTTTTAAATTTCCAGGCATTTTTGAAACCTCTTTCAACTTGTTGGGGACAATCGAGCCCATCGCCTGCTTGTCTCTGATAGAAGTCAGTGACCATTTGTTACAAACTGTTTGTGTTAGCCTCCCAATCCTGGAATAGTCCTTTAAGTTGGAATGTGTTTTGTAAATGATTTAACTTTTTATCAGCGAAAAGGGAAAATCACATAGCAAATGGCACAATGTGCTTTTTCTGTTACGGTGGTAGATTTTATTCCTTACATTGTAAAATGCTAAACTGATAAACACACCCATACTCATGTAGATTTTCATCCCTTTTAAAACTGCAACAACTAATTTGAATGCTCATATGCAGATGAATGACATTTGCATCCTCAATTTTCACTTTTTCATCTTGATTTTGGCAAGATTTAAAAAATTTGCTTCTTATTTCCTATTTAGGCTGAAAATAAATAACTTCTCAACGCTGTTCAGAAATGTTTCCTTTTGAAGGACAAACTGTTCTTCTGCTAACACTGATATTATCATATCATTTGCAAATTAAATCAGTTCTAACACATGATGCAGCAATGTGGTTATTTGAGGGGCTGTTGCCAGTAATTTAATGCCAAGAGCAGTTCTGGAAAAACACCGATTCACCACAGTAATTTGTGTCGTACACACACCTGCGCCTGCAGGTCTTGTTCTTTAACAGGCTCTTCTTTGCCAGCACTCTGGCTGACCGTGTCCTCCTCTTCCTCTGGCTCTCCATCAGGCTGCGGGACCGTGTCACTTTCTGCACTCTGCTCCACATCTGAGCCCGGAGCTTTTGGGCACAATGACAGTCTCTTCTGGAGTCGACACCTCTCTAGGACTTGGCAAACGAAGAGAGGAAAACAACCGAGGTGCAATAAAACTGTCTCTCTAACCTCCAGGTGCACACAGTGATATCGATACCTGCTGCTGATGTGAGAATGCAAGTAATGAAATCTAAAATTCAGTTTGAGCATTCACGTTCTATAGAAAAAACACATCTGCTGCAGTGAGATTTACTTGTGTGAGTGTGTGTGTGTGTAACCTCTCCTACACGTCATCTATCTTACTTCAAGCAGACACTGTTCAATGCATCACTTTATTGTAAATTCAACATCTTCTGCTCAAGTGTATTATGTAAATCAGTCACAGCACTCCGGGGAGATTCCAGTATGTTCCTACTGTGCTGTGGTTTCTTTACTCACTGTTTGCCTTGAACCAGTTGTGCTTGTTTGGGCCCCGTTCCAACGCGGCGCTCATTTCCACACATTCTTCATAGAGGTCCTTCAGTCTTTCCCCGTCTCTGGTTTTCCCATTTGATCCCGGGCCCTTCTGCTTCTCACCGTTCTGCTTAGTCAGTGCTTCCTCATCCTGCAATGAATCTTTAAAAAGAAACACTCTTGTTCTTTCTTTTTTTTTCCACAAAGAATAATAAATGGGAACACCACGTGCAGATGGTTTGAAGGTCATTTGTATCTCTACTTGAAAGACGTGGAAGATTTTAGTCTCCTCTGTTTCTCTGTCCTCTCTTAAGATTCAAACGGTGCTCACCTAGAACTTTGTTTGTCCTGTTTGCTCGCATCTGCTCTGTCTGCAGCGCTGTGACATTGCTAGTCGCTCTCTGCTCTTGTCTGTCAGGCGACGCTTGGTCTTCACATTTTTCTGTCACTGTTGAGAACCCAGAGCCCTTGCTGTCTTGTCCATCTTCCCTCTTACTTCCTGCTGCTATGCCTTTACTGTCTTTCTGATTAGTCTGACCCTTGCGTCGTTTCTTCTTGGAGGTCTCTTTCATCCTGGCAGCAGCAGAAGCAGCGGCGTCTTCGCTTTCTGTAGATCCTCCGCCACCTTCCGTGATGTGTTTTCTTGTCCTCCTCACTGATTTCTTCTCTGGTTTGGCCGGGATGAACAGTGGGGATGAAGGACGTGACTCGACGGTGCCTGCATCAGAGACATAGGAGTGAAAAAATGAAAGAAAAGAAAAATGCTCTGTGGGACATTTTGTCTTTAAACTGGTCCATTAAAATCAAGCATTGGGCCTAATGTCAAAAAAATGTTGATGAATAAGCACTCATTTCCAGGCTTTGTACCAGTGCCAGGGCTCTGCTCTAGAGGGAGAATTGAGTTCTCCTTTGTGCCATTGTTCAGCTGCTGGCAGGAGCTGTATTTGTTTCGGAGACTTGTACATCTGAAAAAAAAAAAAAAAAAACTTTTATCATGACTCATATTTCTTCCTTTGTACCATCACAAACATCATTTCCTAATGTCATGCAATATGCATCCTTTTTTTCCACCTTTGTTGACCCGCAATACATAATAGCTGCAGAGCTATGAGCTACCCAATCTGTTTTGACTCTAATTTCTCATTTTCTGCCATTGCTGTGCTGTCCGTGTTCCAGCAGAGGAATCTGACCTGTAACAGGGGATCCCTCCACTCAGCCAGGTCAACCTGAAGCAGCTCTTCCTGCCCTGCTGGAAGCCGGGAGCATAGCGGTACTCACAGCAGGAACTGATTCTGGCCACCATGATGCCATTCACATAAAAGGTGGCACTGAAGGGGAAACCTCTGTGTCTCTGAGAGACAAACTGAAACTGCGCTGAAAGATCCAAGGAGAAAACATTTTAAAAATGTTTGAAGGTTGAAAGTAGTCATGTCTGATATTTTTAATGGTCATGTGACTGTCATGTTTGGCTTATGTTGCTGTTAAGGTGGACAGGCTTGGGTTTTGTCTATTCTTTGCTCATGG
>JAQFJA010000022.1:11682536-11692854 GCA_029874485.1 Naso brachycentron
GACCACAGGTTCGATTCCTCCTGTGGCCCTTTGCTGCATGTCATTCCCCCTCTCTCTCCCCTGTTTCCTGTCTACTCTTCAACTGACCTATCCAAGAAATAAAGGCACAAAAAGCCCAAAAAATATCTTCAAGAATACCACAAACATGAGGAGACACTTCATGTTACAAAATAGCTGATGTAAGTTACACCCAGTTGTGAGTTATGCTCACTGTGTGCTGCTGGTGTTGTCCTGATACGGCACATGTACAGTAGCATAGGATGCAAAACTGATTCAGTGGAAGAAAGTCTGTATTTCATCTCGAGTTTTCGTCAAATATTGAAAATTAAGAGAGGTTTCGGTAATTTATTTATTTTTTTATAATAGTTTTGTCTTTTTCGTCATTGATGTTGCATGTTAATATAGTCATTAATATAGTCACAGTTAGTGTTCTAAGAAGGCGATGCCATCTCGTCATGTCTCGTCTTAATCATTTGAAAAATATAGTCGATGAACATATTTAGTCGTCGTTTTCGTAAACAAAAACAACACCAGGTTGCATACAGATGCAAATGATCTACAGTAGATGTTCTTAGTATTACACTCTGGGTAAGATTGCAAACAGGCACATTTTTCGGTGTGCTTATTTGGAGTTTTCCTTTAAAGAGCATATAGCCCAAGACTTCACCTCATCACTGACACACACACACACACACACACACATACACACACACTGATAAGACTGCAGCAAAAATTCTGACTCACCGCCTGTTCCTCTGTAAAATGTTTATCAGTAACAGTTTCCACTGGCTTCTGTGCATAATAAACAGTTTTTTTCCCCTCAGTATCTATTTTATTACTTTTACTTAATGCATTGATTTTATAAGACCTATTTTTATTTCTTTTAGCCTACTTGTTTGCCACAAGGTTCACAATTATAAATGCAATCTACATCTTTCCATACGCAAATTTTACTCTGTTCATGAGGGCTTGCATTACTTATCTTGATTTAAGACTTAAAAAAAACCCCAAAACATTTTAATAGACTCTGACTGGCTATTTGACTCCCACTGGTCATTGAGATCCACCATAACTAATCATGATTTCTCTCCGATAACGGCAGAAAGCTTTGAAAAGAGGTCTCCTCTTCAGTAACCCATATCCATTGATATTTTTCACTTTTATTTTTCCATGTTGATGCAGGTCAAGCAAATACTGACACTTTACATGATGGACCTGCTTATAGCGCAGAAGGTACCCTGTCAGCAGTTTTTTTTTATCCCGACAGACACAAATAAACCCTTGACCTCCTGAAACTTTAGGATTTTACAGCTTAATGGCTCAAGTGGCTATATACGGGCGGGAGTGACCAAGCTACCAAGGTTACAAAGGGACCGAATGCCAGCCTAGTGTTTGGGTTTCGCTGCTGATTCTGGATAGGTATGCACAGGACTTTTCAGAGGAGGAAACTTAAGTCATCTCAGAATGGCCAACAGGTGAAGTCTCAGCTACTTATATGTGGATAATTAGACGGGTTTACATATTGTCTGTCTTTGTACCTCATCGGTCTCATCTTTTGTTGGATTAACTCTGAGAGCCTTGTTGACAGGAGCAGAACAGCTACTTCACATGGTGCGTCTATCTATCTATCTATCTATCCATCTATCCATCCATCCATCTATCTATCTATCTATCTATCCATCTATCCATCTATCTATCTATCTATCTATCTATCTATCTATCTATCTATCTATCCATCCATCCATCTATCTATCTATCTATCTATCTATCTATCTATTTCATGAATGACTTGAAAACGCTGTCTCACTGACTAACAGTCTTATATTTTCCTGATTTATTTTGAGTTATCTAAGCCTGTCACCATGGCTAGAGGCTTGGTTTGCACATTGTATCCACCTCAAAAAACAAGTTAAATAAGATGTGTGCAAATATAACTACAGTACTACAACATAACATTCCAAACAAACAAAAATAAGACAGGGAGAGAAGGTTTCAACTATTTATTCATCCTTTATTTGTGCAGGAGGACCTTAAAATTTAGGATTACTCAAACAAATTAAGTTTTTATTTTAAGGTTTTAAGAGTATTTTGATGATTATCCGGATATTATAGGTAATAACAGTTATTTTGGACAGGATAATCATGACATGAAATTTTCCAGCAAAACATTTTCATGCCTTTCTATCTATCTATCTATCTATCTACAGTATCTATCTATCTGAGTAATCTGTATAATGCTAATGAGTCAAACACACTTAGTCAGCCCTGTGGAAGCCGTGCGCTGACAGCTGAACAGCAGGGACTGACTACATAGAATTTGCATTTTGACCTATCTTCCTTGACCCACATGAGATGAATCATTACACCATCTGAGGTGTTTCCGCTGAACGCAGGTATAAATATAGACATTCTGGAGGATAGGTAGTCATACAAACTTCAGAGAGAGGACAGAGGCGAGGGAATGAGGGAGAGATGGGCAGGGGGCGGGAGGCTGACAGAGGGAGGGCAGACGGTAACGTATATCTGGGCCCCCTAAGTGTTGATTACTGTAAGGAAAAACCTCCACAAAGCTCGGCTGCCTGTTTCTGCTCTAAACTTACACCGGTGACACAGTAACTTATGGGACACTGAGTCCAAATTCAAAACTAAAGACATGTCAACAATTCCTTTGGCATCACAGCTGTCATAAGGAAATCAGGGTGTGTAAGAAGATTCTTGGGTTTCAGAGAGAAGGGAGTGGTGGGATGAATCACTTGGGGCAGTTGTGTGGGGGCTGGTGGTGTTGCTAAGGGGAGGGGGTTTTACTCCTTGGAGTGGTCAAGTCCAGCGTCTTGCAGAGCAGAAAGCTGTGACAGGTAGACATTCAAGGACAGACTGCAAGGAACTGAGCAGTGTTAACTGATAGAGAAAAGGAGGCCACAGACCTGAGTCACATTGAAGGTGCTGCTTCGAGGCAGTAGCACACTTGACTGCAGACCCCAGCAGAGCACTGGAGATAAAATATGGGAGTGTACAATGAGCAAGGGTAAGATAATTAATCCATATTAGAGCTTTTATTCTGCTACATTTAAGAGGTGTAAAGATGACTTTGAGGCCTGTTTTGCATCATTTAAACTAAAGTGTAATTGCTGCAATATAATTAGGACTTGGGGGAAACAGTGAGAGGTGATATTGTGAATGCACATCACATATTTTTACAGTACACAATACTGGAATAAAATGTAAAAATGTTATTTCAAAATTATAGTAAAAATGTTTCAGTCACTCTATAATCAATGTCCAACCCTTAAAGTTCCTTTGAGAGGAAGTTGTGACCCTACAGTTACTGTTTGTTCATGTCCAACCTATTATTGTCTGTTTTAGGGCGGCCCTTGAGGAGCCAGAGCCCCAACATGTGCTAATGAAACAGCACCAGGGAGGGTCCCCCCGCCGTCGCCACGTGGCAACACCCCTGTCCCTTCGCCGACAGCGAAGCAGAATTCCCCCCAAAAACGTCTTCAGTGACATGATGTTTGTGGGTCAGTTTCTGCATTGGTGTTCACGTTATAGCTGTCAGTCATTTGTTCAGGATGGAGGACAAAAAAAACAAAATAACTAAGGCTCTAAGTTTTATTAAGTAGATATGTGAGGAGGTATGAGGTGTGTCTGATGCTCATTAAACGAATGCATGTTGTTGACACCGTCTCTTAGTAAATGACAGGATTATGGTGGATCTTACGGTCTCTGTTTGGATACCATAACTAATATGATTTATCATCATCATGCTTCTTGCCCGGTAAGAAAACAATTCATGATTCTGTTCACCGACTTCCTTCCTTTCTTGCTTCTTTTTTAATGTATCATTTGGCGCTTCCTGTGTTTCCCTGGAAGTTAGCAAGTTATAGTTAGCCATATAGTGATAACACACACTGTTACCTTGAATAAAGTAACAGATATTTCGGGCTTTAAATGTTGATGACAAGGATAATTGAAGGAATTATGTAAGCACACAATGCAACAATACATGCAACATACGTCTAGTTGGTTTTAGACATTTTAATGCAGAAATATTGAATATTATACCTTTGATGTTGTTTTTTCCTCTCATTTGTCACCCATCTGTGCACTTGCAGTCTTATAAATTACTCATAAGTTTGAGTTCACTTCATTTTTCACTTTCCTGGATCGCACCTCTTTCTGCCAAGGATTACCATGGAAACCAGTCAAAACAGTTCAATACTATTGGATCCATGCCTAAATTTGCCTTGTTTACTGCTTCTACTGCATAGAGAGAAAAGCAAAATGTGAGATTTGATTTTAAAAAAGAAGCCAGAACAGTTAGTTCTGTAAAAGAACATTATATTTTTTTAGATAGGAAGAGTATATTCAGCCTATTTCAGCATCGTAAAGATAATATCCACATAAAGGAGAGAGAGGTTTTTGTTTTTGATAAGAGTTGTAATAAAATAATGAGTGCCCTGTTTTGTTTTGGTAGTCGGGGGATGGACCCAGGAGGATCCATCCTGTTTGGTAGAACAGTTCTGTCCAGAACACAACGAGTGGAAGAAAGCAGCACGGATGGTCAACAATCGTGGCAGTGTGGCTGTGGGCTCACTAGATGGCAAGATCTATGCAGTGGGTGGGAAGGATAATGTCCGATGTTACAGCAGTGTGGAGAGGTGAGAGAAGGAACACTTTTAAAATGTCTTTTACCAAGAATTTGAGCTCAGGGGTCCTATTTTCAATGTCCAAGTATCAGTTTATGGAAGAAGTTCATCCTTTATTATATGATCCCTACACTCTAAGGACATCTGGCTATGGGAACCTCACATCATCATCTGAATGAATTGTTTTGTTTGTCACATGCTCCCTTAACATTTTATTTTCCAGTTAAATGCAGACATCAACCTGTGGACTTCATGAGAAGCTATATTTGAAACTGTTTCTTTTAGTTTGTGTTGATCTCCTGACGCTGATTCATACTGACATCTTATTAACTCAAACTGGTTATCGCAGCGTGAGGAAATGAAAGCAAGCATGCTGGCACTGATGGTGACAGTTTGAAACACCAGTCGTCTCTTAATGAGTTCGAGCTGCTTGGCCCTGACAGTCAGGGTCTTTCAGAGGAGTCCTCTCAGTTCCAGGTTGATCTGTGGAGGATGAAGTAAACACTGTGATGTAGGTGCCAGTGGGCAACTCGTGGCCTAAAGCTCAGTGTTCACATGGGGAAAAATGGGGAATTTAGGCATAAGATGACATAAGGTTAACTATGAAAAGATTCCGTAGTGTTTACATTACTTGATTTAACCAGCAAAGGGCCCAGAGATAAAAATTCCCTTTTCATAACAGTCCTAATCATATTAGAAAAAATGTTTTTGTTTTCATTTGACTCTATTTCAGACAACACTGTAATGGAATATATGCATGCAAAATATGGATATTTTCCATAATCCTTGCAATTTAGTTTAGTTTATTTTTTTCCACATTTTTAAAAGTCAGACAAAGAAAAAGTAAGCAAAAATAAATCATGTGGAGGCGAGGCAGAAACCCACTACGGGCTTATCTAAAGAGATATAAACAAAATAATTTCAAAAAATAATAATAACAATGCGACAAAGTGGTGAAGAAAAATAATCCTGTAAGCATGACAATATCCAAAGAAGACATGAGCAAAATGACTCTTGAGGAAATCTTACTTAACCTGAAGTTTATTAATTGACCAGAATAAAAAGCTTGTGCCAAACTTTTGAGTTTACAGTAATACATGTGGATTTCAAGGCTAGATTTGGTGAGCAAAAGCCAGCTCTGTATTTGTTGTTGCTGTTTACATTTTTCAACAGCAGAGGTCAGCATTAAGGCAGAAATTAGATGTAGTAATTAGATGTCAGCCTTTTGACATTATTGTAACTTGAAGCAATCTTATTATTAAGCAATGGACCACCCAAAATATTAATATTAAAGAAATTAAAAAAAAAAAAATAATAAACTCTATTTCACACACAAACACACACACACATACACACACACACACTGCTCTTCTGTACATTTTCTCCCACTTCCTCTCCTCCTCTTCTATCAGATGTCTCCACGGAGCTGGCTCTGCTCCCGCTCCCACAGACAGCCACTCTTTCACTGAATGCCAGCCAGCCGACCCCATGATAATTGTCCCTGTGCTGTCTGCAGACCAGCAGGGAAAGACCTGCTCAGAAATGATCAGCTATTAATGGTCTGAGCCAGTAAGCTCTCATTTTGGTTACCTCATCTCTGAGGGGCTGTTACAGTGCCGTTGCGACATTTCAAGTTGAATTTCTGACCCCCCTCTCCAGCATTGATTTGCCAATTACATGAAAGTGTCAGTCGGGAGATGTGGGTTCTCCTCTAATGGCCTTGAATAGACAGAAAACATTTTTTAATAGCCTTCCAGCAGAGAGAAAGCACTCTGGCAGATGTTTACAGTCTCAAATACTTCCTCTCAGTTCCTCAAAAGCACACAACTGCAAGCAAACAAAAGTGTGAGTTTCTCGGAAAGCTTGTACATGTGCTGGTTCTGCTACAACTGTTATTACCAGCACCTGATTTTATTTCCACACTTTGACATCCTCGCTCTTTGACTATCATCACGGCAGGTACAACCCAGACACAGACAGCTGGAGTACAGATGTAGCACCCTTGAGCAGCCCCCGCAGCGGAGTGTGTCTGGTGGCGATGGACGGATACCTGTACGCTATTGGAGGGCATGACGGCATTGCTGCCATAAATACTGTTGAGAGGTACTGCAGCATGAGTGGAAGCAAGGGGCAATATCATACTTAATTAAACTGTGAATCCTCTGATACATACTGTAAGTAATTGAGACCGTCTTCAAGACATTTAATTTGCATTAGATGGCACTACGGTTTGCTGTTTTCTTCGTAAAATCTCAACGTAAGAGGAAAAAAAACATTTTGAAAGGACATTTTTAATTTTCTTTTATACCATCTGGTACAACAGAAAAGCTTAAGTCTCCTTTTGAAAAATCCCACAAACAAATACATACCTTCTTTTTAAATGAACATTAAATCAAAAAAGTGGAATGAGTGGGCTGTGTCTTACATAAATCTCGAATGAAAGTAATACCGATCTTACCTACTTGACAGCTTACATTACTTTGAAAGCAGTCTTAAGTGGCTGACTCAGAGAAAAGAGCAGCGAAATGGTAGACTGAGTTATGCAAAAAAAGAAAAAAAAATGTGTGATTGACTGACCTTTTGTTAAATTGGTCTTGCCAACCTTTGTTACATTGTTCTAGGTATGATCCAAAACTGAATACGTGGAGCAAACAGGTGCCAATGCTGACCAGACGAACCAGAGCGGCAGCTGCTGTGCTGGAGGGTCACTTGTATGTGATCGGGGGAAATGATGGTGATATGACTCTGAGTTCAGGTGAGACTTTGACATCCAACGTCAGGTACCAACTAGCCAATGTTCCATTAAAAACCATAAACTAAACTATTTCTAAAAATAATAATAATGTGTGTAATTTGTTAAAAGATGTGGTCGGTAGAAGGTAAGGAAATTGTGGAAAATGTCCATCACAAGTTGCCATAGCCCAGTTTTCATGGTTTTCAATATGCAATGATACAAAACAAAAAAATGCAGTCAATCCTTTTCTTAAAACTTCTCTCCTTTGATCCTTTTGGAAAACCTCAACTGAGCATAATAGCGTTCTAGTGCTTTATGAGTTTTGTGTTACTTTTCACAGCTGGCACAAAAAACACAAAGCAGTACAACTCTGAAAAGAATGAAACTGATTAATTATTTACCTAGCAATGCAACTAACCCGCAACTCAATTGTTATTTTTTGCTTGGCGGTCTTTTCGTGAATTGACTTGTTCCCACCACTCTGACAAACATCAGCTTTCTTTGACAGCTCATTGACATGTGGCAGGATTACAGTAACACAGAATGACTGGCTTGACCTTTCATTTTCTGCAAGTAGTCCCATTTCCCCACACACACACACACACACACACTAAAAACACACACGCACACACACACTAACACACACACACACACACTAAAAACACACACACACACACAAAAGCCCCTCGACCTTGCCCAAGATAAATGAGAGTTATGTTGTGCTGCTACTTGTCACAGACTATTTCAGTCCGTGAGAAGTGTGTGTCTGTAAAATTCCCATAACCTTTTTTTAGCTCCCATCAAGTTCACGGTCCTTGCTTACGAAAATGCTTGGAAATTACATTATTGTGAAATAATTTCCAACAGACTTTTATTAATCAGAACATATATTCACATCACTGGTATTTTGCTTTTTGACATCTTAAGCTTTGTATGTACATCTAAAATTGCAATAGATCAATATAACCTGGAAATATTTGAATATAAATATAAGCACTGCCTGTCTGTAAGGTAGTGTTACTCATACAATGTATGCAGTTGTGTCTCATGGAGTGTATGTGGCCTCCTCTGACTTCTGCTATCCTCTAAATGTCCCCCAGTGGAGCGGTACAACCCTGTAGACGGTACATGGTCGATATGCGCCCACATGCTGAGTCCCAGGGAGAACGCAGGCTGCGCTGTGTACCTGGGACACATCTATGTGTGTGGGGGCAAAGACGAGCTCAACTTAGAGCTCTGTGCTGCTGAGAGGCTTAACCCAGACACCATGAGGTGGACTCCTGTCAAACGCATGAGGAGCAAGAGGGACAATGTGAGTAATGGATCACTATGACGCATCAGATGTTGGGCCTCCCTGCTGATTTACGGTCAATTGTATTTTTACATTCAAAAGATATAAACAGAGAAGATGGAGAGAAGTAATGCAACTGACACGACTGAGGGAGGGACATAAATGTCCCTTACAGACTACATTAAATATTTCAGTATCGGATTCAACTCTAATTACTTTTTTTGGACTCCACAGTCTGATGTCTTTTTTGTATCCAAAAGATTGTTCTTCACTATAGTAGCCATCAAACTTAAGGCTGGTAATTTGCTGTTCTTCTGACATACCACAGGATTGGCAGGTATAATGTTAACATGTTCATAAACTTAGTTCACTGTGTTAGCATGCTAGCATTTGCCAGTCAGCATTAAACTGCATGTACAGATGAGGAATGTCAAAAGTTTGGAGGGATTTGGTCATGAAACATTTATTTTGTGTACAATTTTCATCTGATGATGGCGCTAGACAACAATTCATCTACACAGGGACAAGGATGGCTGTACTAAATTAGTGCCACTAGAGAAAAAGTCATGGGATTAAAAAAAAAATGCCTGACTGGGCACAAAGCTGTTTACAGTTTTGTTTAACTGAGCTAGATTTTTTCAGAGATTAATAACAATCTTTGATCTGCTGCTGACAACAGATGAAAAGTCAGGGAATCACCAAAATCACAAAGACTCATCCTCTAAACAATGTGATTATCTGTACAAAATTTCACGGCAATTCATCCAATAATTGTTCTGATCTTTTAGTCAGGATTTAGCCTAAATGGTGGAATATTATTACTGACATAGAGCCATGCTGCTGACAAGGCTAAAAAGGGCATTGATAACATGTTATGTGTAATGTAAGCTTAAATCTACTACATTAATGCTCTCACACAAACTTGTGATAAATTCGATTGTTTCACTTTTCATGGAAATCCTCATAGGCTGGTTTGTAAGACTGAAAAAAAAAAAACTGCCAACCCACACTTAATCTATTTCATTAGACCTCCTCTTTTTATGTAGGCTAATTATAAATTCTGTCATACCCACTCTTTTTCTATATTGTGCCTCAGATGTCCCTCGTCGTGTTCAATGATGCCTTGCTGGCAGTCGGGGGCTCTGATGGTGTCACCAGTCTGAGAACAATAGAAGTTTACTGTCATGAAAGCAACACATGGAGGTAAGAGGAAAACCCGGCGCTGTGACGTCTTTAATGCTGCTCGGTGCTCACTGCTGCCGCGTCTTTTCCAACTGAGATTACTCATCATGCAAATAATGCCCAAAGCTCGAACATGTTTTGTTTCAACTCCTTGTTAATGTGTTTTGACGGAAATATAAAAACCCAGGCATTTTTATGCTTGAAGAAACAGGCTATGAATTGAATCAACTATTATTCTGTAGGAACAGAGCCAGAATGTGGAACTGTATTAACAGACTGCTTGTGGTTTAAATGCTGACACAATATGTTGCAGGAATAAGCAAGCCACATATTGTAGCCATGAGGTTAAATACGCAGCTTTTTGAACAACAGAGAGGGGTTAGGTGTGGGTAGGGAAACAAAAACATAACTATACATATACACGTATATAATTGGATCACAGGAAAAGTTAAAATAATTTACAAT
>JAQFJA010000022.1:11697362-11709191 GCA_029874485.1 Naso brachycentron
CTCCTTTTATTCTTTTTTTTTTTTTTTTTTTTTTTTAAATGTCACCCTGGGCTCTCTTAAATTTTTCAGAGACCAATTTCGTCCCTGCCATGCTGGTATTTTTCCCTGCTGCTTTCTTTGGTCTGAATCTGCGGTGTTTTCTCCATTAAGTGGAGACCGTCTCTTACCGGGAGCAACTCTGTTCCCTATTATTGTGGTCACTTTGCCTCACCCATTAAGTCAGCTCTGAAAGGTTGCACACTCTGTATTTGAATAGAGGACAAGGACAATTTTCCTTTCATAGCTGACACAGCCATCAGCCCTTTTTTAAAAAAATCTTGTAATTTGTTTTTACTTTATTTTTCATATCCCCCAAAGGACACATTGGCGGTTATGTTTTCTTTTCACCTGTCCACTTCCATCTTCTTTCTGTTTTCTCCCTTCTCCTTCCTCTCCTGTCGTCTCCTCTCTGTCTTTCCTCTGTCCTTGCTTCTGAGGGTCTAAGCTTTCATTGTTAATCAGGGTCAGAGTGTATCTGGGTGCTGTTAGCATACTCAAGGCTGCCCAGGCTTTATCGTGATGACCGCACACAAATACATGGCTCTGTATTTTCCACTTATTTAAGCTTGGATGGTATTACGGAAAAACCAGGGGCATTAAGAAATCCTAAAAATGTGATTTTTAAGTACCGTCACAAAAATTCAGACGCTCCTTTTTCTGTTAAAGTGATATGGAGATGCTGTATTGAAAACATGTATTGTAGTGCAGAAAATGTGTTTCTTTGTATGCATGTATATAGTCGGTGACAAAGTGGATCAAGCGCTTACTACATCGGAGCAAGTCTTCTCATGTTCTCATAGTTTGTCCCTGGCTGGTTACTCAGCCTGAGACGTTCGAAGAACATGTCGCAATACAATGCACAAGGGAGCAGTAAACTCACTATTGGCAGGGGACGTGGCCTTTTTTCCCCCCATAATAATGTTGTGAACAACAAATCAGTGAGGAGAGCCCAGTTAGCCATTAGCAGCTGCTGGAAAACAGAGTCTTGTGATGTGTTTGCCTGACAGAGCTAAAAGCTAACAGCTCACAGCTAACGGATCCCTGCCAGATGCTGAAGATGAGACAGCCAACGTGAAAGAATAGAAGAACTGGATTAGCTGCACGATTGTAGTCAACTGTCTGCCACCGCCACCTTAATACCATTAAGACTGTAATGAATAGTTCATAACATCAACGTTTGAATCCTAAATCATGTGAGGGACAGATGTTGGCAGGCAGTTCAGAAGCGGGGGACAGAAAGCGAAAGCTCTGAGTTCATTTTTTAAACTTTTGGAAGTTAAAAGTGGATTTATCTTCATTTCAACCTGTCACAGCAGCAACCCCCGGACTGCCAACTTGTCCTGTAATCTGTCTCCCGTCATTGACTGCTTACTGGAGGGAAAGTGTAGCTCATGGACATAGAGAGTGGAGAGTGGAAAGAAATGACTGGCCTGAAAATACTGAATGAGCCAGAGTTTAGTGAAAGGCTAAAGAGAAAACAAACACACACAGAAGCACACAACATTGTTGCTGGTGTTCACTATCTTACGGCTAATTTATATTATTCTGGCTGTTTGCGGCAAATAGATATGACGGAAAACCTCTAAAATACAAGCTTGGAAGTGTCACTGGGTCCTCCAGCAAGATTCTATTAAAAAAATGGTGCTTACTTCCTCTCTTTTCATTATTTTACTGGCCATTAGTACTTAAACCCAGCAACACTGCCAAAGTAAGCTAATTTTCATGTAGGGACAAAGCATTTTTGGGAAACAACCACCAGCAGCTCACCTTTTAGGTTTGTTTTTACACAAATACTATCATATATTGTATACTGGGGTGAAATGTCAGGAAGATATAAAGGGTTGAAAAAATAAGTACCGCTCAAGCCTATACGTATTGTCCCACTTATGCACATGCTTTGAAGGGAAATCAAAACAATCTCAAGAAGACAGACAGATAAATAATGTAATTGAACATGAAACCATCTATGAGATAAGCTCAACACTGAATCAGTCAAGTAGAAACACACATGGATGAAGCCCATCCTGTTCCGCCAGAAAGAACATACAATGTAGATGTGAAAAAAAAAAAACGTCAGTGTCCTATTTCTGAAATAATATTATTCTTTCTTTGTTGCTTCGTGGGCAGAAAATGGGTTTAACACCATCCCCCTCATGATGGCTGCAAACAGTAAAAACCATACTCTCGGGTGCCTTTAATTTACACATGCAGGTAGGTAGATAATAGTTGATTGACCCACCTGAAATGTTGCTCTCCACTTTATCAGAATATACACTGTGCATAATAAAACACCATCAATTTGCTATGTGTGAGACACCGAACACATTAATATTAAACACAGCTGCATTAGAGTGTGTCGGTGTAATCCTGCTCTGTTTAAAGAGCAGCACATTTCAGAGGTCTCGCTGAACTCTGAGCGGAGTTAAGCTGCGACACACGCAGTGAATGTAATCACATTACATCCTCGCTCAGTCTTAAAGAGGCAAATTTTTTATTAAGTGTGTTTAAAGTCACTTCTTGTCTTTCTCTCTCCCCCCTTTCTCTCTGTATCCTCTCATGCTCTCATTCGTGACTCAAACCCCCACAAGAGGCAGCCATGAGTCCTCCACGCCGATCATCGAGTTCCCATAGTGACAGGTAATCTCCTGAAGCACATCATTCTCCTACATGTGACAGTGAGTGACATGATGGGGACGCTTATACATACACGCACACCAATATATAGCCACTACTGTTTGCACTAGATGCAAACAAACTCATGCACTCATGCAGCCTTGTGCCAGTAGGCGGCTTGCATTTTTATATTTGTCTCTGCAGCAACTTATTCCTTAAGTGAAATGTCAGTTTGTCCTTTTGAATAATGCATGCGATTTGTATATGTTCGTTTTATTTCATTAAATAATACATGTGTGTGAAATAGCGTAGTTACATCAAATCATCTGGTTCAGACTTTTTGATGCATGACTTGCTTTGACTCAAAAAATCAGGACTTCGTTTAGCTTTTCTTCAACAGCTCAAATCACTTATGCATAAGCTGTTTGCTCAGCTGTGTTTGACACTGTCGAGCAGCAAAGGAGTGTGGCTAAAATCTTCCTTTAAGTGTTTTATAGTGCTCAGATGATCCACAACGGAGCATTAGCCCCTTTTACAGAGCCTGTTCAAGGAAGGAATGTGCCGCTCCTATTTTGACCTGCCAGTCTGTACAAGACGTACAAACTCTGTGTGTGTGTGTGTGTGAAATGGGGAAGTTGAAGCCAGTAGATGCAGACGCTGTTTCACATCACACTGCTTTTGCCTCCATAACGCAGCGTGTTATCTGAAATCGCACACTGGGGTGGCATTATGCCGGCGTTGATTGATTCTGTGTTGCAAACAAAGGCTAATGTAATGATAGGTCTTCTTTACAACAGTATTGCGGGTCAGTTGAAAATGGCTTAGGGTTGCACGGTTTTCATCTATGCTAATAAAATCATCCGCTGATGATGAGAAATTTATATTATCAGCTATTTATCGTTAAGCAGTTAAGTAGAACCTGTAATATGAAGCCAAATTTGCTTTCACTGACTTATCAAGCTACATATTTGGATACAGTAGTTGGCGATAGATATGCACCTTGAAGGAAAACTGCACTTTATTGGAGGTTTAGCCCATCATCCACAATCCCTATTAAGCCCTATTTTGTGAGCCTCCTTTGAAAAATAATTCCAGGTAGAGCAACACAGCGTTAACTAGAGTGTCAAACGTGTCCTCGCACGCGTGGACATTTTTTATAGACACGACCGTACAATTGTTTTTACAATTGGCTCCGAGAAAGGGAAAAAGTAGTGACGCCACTTAGATTTGTTCAGGGCTTTGGAATATTTAATCATCCATCTTTGCTCTCTGCGTGTTGCTTCTCTTACTGTCAGGTTTGCATAAAATACAGGTCAGCTGCCTGACTCGTTCATGGGAAGACCTACATACTTCTGTTTTCATTTGCAGTGCACCAACCGTATATTGTAAAATATAGGAAATGATCAGTTATCTTATTGGTATTGGCCACAAGAAGCTGGTAATTATTGGTTATTGTATTGGCCGAAAAAATCCATAGCAAGCATTCCTGAAAATGCTGTATATTATCGTATTATCAGTTGTTGTCAGTGTATCATTTTCAATAAATCCATGTCACGTTTGCACAATTGAACGGATGAAAAATAAGCCTTTTTTCTCCTTTGGTTTTCCTTTGCACATTTGTCTTTTAATTTTGTCCCAGATGATTAAATTGGCATTTGGGGATTTCAATACAACATGCAGTTCCCCCGAACACTCATAATTTAGATTGTAAACAAACTATTCTTGGATATTACACAACCCTGTAGCTGCCTACAGATGTTCCATATTATTGAACCTTCTCCCCAGTGACAGGCTTTTCAATCGTTGCCTTATATCCACCATATGTGCGAACATCCTCAGGCGCCTTGTTGTATTTGTTAACTTAAAGTGTGCTGAAATGTCGCCATTGTAATGTGACAGGCTGTCTTAGCAGAACAGTGAAAAATGTAATATGTTGATGAGCCCAGCTGCTCTCCTCCTTGTCCAGCAGGCCTTCCACTGAGACAATGCAGAGGAACAACAGCAGCAACTCTGGAGTCATTCTGGACATCTCGTCTCTCAAGATGGCGGAGGTTGATACCGAGGTGCCTCCTCTTCCACCTCGCTATCGCTTCAGGGACTTACTGCTGGGGGACCAGTCATTTCAGAATGATGACAGGTAGCATGACAGAACACTGTTTATGTACTCAGCTATATGAGGGGCTGCCCAGGGGTATTCCTGAAGGTGTTTGAGTGTGTGTGTGTGTGTGTGTGTCTGCGTGCAAGTGTACTTTATGTTTAAAACCACACTGGAAACTGTTTACAACGGTTAATGATATACTGGAGTGAATTTGTGCTGAGTGTTTGAGTTTAAATTGCTCTGCTCATTTTCCCTTCAAGCTGCCTCATCAGCTACTTCTTCGATCGCTGTTTTCCTACATTTCCCAGAATGACTTCTCACGACAGGCCCCTGGAGATGTGGCAGAGCTGTTGGTTGTATGTGTAGGTGGATACAGCAATGGAAACAGAAGCAGTGGAGTGAGGTTTTGTAATGAAAATTTTAGACTGCTGTCAATGGTTTGTCTGCCTCTTCAAAGACGGATCTGACCTTATTTTTTATCACATCAGTGCAGCTTGTTGCCGATTTCATGGAATGGACACCGAACTGATGTTGTGTGGCCAGTTATTTACGGGAAATGCGGGAAAAAAACCCACACAGAAAATAGACTTGAAAATGAAAGTGTGAAAGTGTGTTCAGTTTTAATGAGATTATGACTGCATTTTCATCTCGCTTCTGAACCGAGCATGAAATAGCCTGTCCCTTGGCCCTTGACTGGTGCTACAGCCACTAGAGCACTTGAGTGTTTTGGAGTCTCCTAAGAGTTCAGTTATTGCGGCGGTTGGAGAGGCAGACCAACAGATGCTGTTTGCTGCCCAAGAGGAGAAGAATTAGCCGAGCATCAGCCACGGCTGAGTACTGTAGAGCTCTCCATGGTGCTGAAATGAAGCCATCTCTTTCAGGGATCAGCAGTCATGTCAGTGTTGGCTTGTAAAGAGCAAATGGGGAGTGCTGAGTTCTATTTGTCCTGTGGCTTTGTCAGTAACTTTAAAGTGAACATTAAAACATGATCTATTCCTTTGAACTTTGCTGCACTTTCTCGTCCACTTGACTCCAAGGAGTCGAGTCTTCTTAGGACTGTGCTGTTGTCAGTCGTATCTATAAATATCAGCAGGAGCCTAAGGTTGTTTGACGCATTAGACACAGTTGATTTTTTATCAGCAAAGACTTTTTCCTCATAGACAGAGGTCAGCAAAATCTTTTTCAGAGAAACTAAAGGAAAATGATGAAAAAGGCAGTTGGCTCACCTGAGCTGAAAGATTAAGTTAACCCCTCCAAAACGGACATAGCTCTTAGTTTAATCTAGCCTTGCAGATACTGTGGTAGCATTTTTTTTTTTAAATTATCATTAAAGCCTCCACCTCCCAAATCATCCTTTGTTTTTGTCCTTAACCAACCTGTAAAAATAAAATGAAAGAGTTTAAATAAAATGTAAACACCTGAGAACCCTGATTCGTGGAAGCGTTCATCTGTGAACTGACAGTATTGTTCCAGCCCTCCCTTTCAAACCTTGCTTGGTGGCTCACTCAGAGAACTGAGATGATATTAGAAAACGAACATCACATTAAATTGCTTCTTCTGTTCATTTACATTGCTGCTCCTGGTTGTAATTTAATCAGTGACTGAATCTGACAGACAGCACATTGTGTACGTTATCTCTGGACTCCAGGCTTGAGGTTGTCCTGAGCAGCAGGCGAGTTTAAGCAATAAATGGACAACCTTTCACGGATGCCTTTTGTATTCTACATTTAGCTCACTGATTTGTATCTTGTATGAATGGGCAGCGAGTGTCATCACTGGTGAAGTTTCATTTAGAGTTAAGAATTTATATGTCATTTAGTTTTGCCACCATCCTCTCTCGTGTTCTCTATCTTTCTCTTTACTCGCCCTTTGTCTCTGGGGCTCCCTGCAGTGAATTACTGTCAGTATGTTTTATATCAATGCAAGTCCTTTTGTCCACACATAACATTTACAGCAGAGGTCCATTCTTTAAGCGTTTTCTCCTGCATATTGATCTCTGCGCTTTCCCAGCGGATGCAGCGATTTGTCGGTATTCGACTACAAATGCTTATGGTTTTGTTTTTGTAGCTGCACGCCACTTTTATCAGTTTTATTGACATGAAAGGTAATAAATGGTTTGAACCAGACAAATAAAGGTACAATGACCCACAGTGTAGGTGACACTACATATTAATCACATGGAAATATTATAGCATACAGTAATATCAGGTTTATTTTAAAACAGACTTTTATGTGTATACTGTGTCCTTTAGACCTTGGGATCATTGCCTGTATGAAACAGCTTGAAACATTAGAATTGGCAATCAGGAGGCCTGAAATTGCATGTGCAGCCGTGTGCGTCTGTATGTTTTATGTGCTTGTTTCATCCAGTAAGTTCCCCTATAAATTGTTTTTGCTAATCACTTTTCAGTTGCAAAGGGTAATTAGGGTTTGTTGCTTGGCTTCCAATACATGTATGCCTGTGTGTGTTGTGTGTGTGTGTGTGTGTGTGTGTGTGTGTGTGTGTGTGTGCGCGTGCACACTTATCCATATATGTGTACAATTCAGGTCTTGTCACAGCAAACACAGAAACTCCCGGATCCTGCCATGACAGACACAGCAGCCTTTTTTTTTTTTTTCAAAACAAATAACAGCTGTAAACAGCTGCTTCTCACACACACACCTCAGCACCATGTGTGTTAGGAAGTGAATCACGATGGAAAAAAAGAAAACATCATTATTAACATGAGATCATGCTCTGTAATTGCTAGTTTCCGAGCTCTGGAGTTGAAATCGAAGCAGACCATGTCACTGGGCTTCGGGGACGGTCTATTTCTTGGTTGATGATCTTCTGCATGCTCATGGGCTTGATGTTGATTATTTCCTGTGCTCTTGCCTTGTCGAGTGTAAAGCCTCTGAACAAATTAACCCCCAGAGGGAGTGTCAGAGACCCCCTCCCCCTTTCTGTCTTGGAAGCCTTCTGCATCTGTTTTCTTGCATTTGTCATAGTGGACTCTGGTAGTTATAGGGAGTGGGTTGAAAACTCAGGCAGTGTAACTGTTAACCCCTCAAACAAAAGAACGTAGAAAAAGTCCCGTAAGGCAGCAACAAGGACAATTTTGATTTTTAGAGAGCCGAGTTGTCGATTTATAATTCCTTTTATTTATTTTTTTTTTTGCAGATATATGATGCCAATTATTTGGATTTGTTTTGATTTCTGTAAAACAGACGAGACAAAAAATACTAAACTAAAACATTTTTTTCCACACTCTTGTCTTAATCGCTTCTATTTGCTGCACACTTTCTTCAAAATAAAAAAAGCAGAGAAATTTAAAAAAAAACAGAGAAGTTACCTATTTTATGCATGTTACAATCTCAGGGTGTCTACAGATATCACTCACTTAAAATGATTTTTCAAGCCAAATTTACGATAATTTTTTAACCAAATTTAAGACCGATTCTGGGACAAAGAAACTTGTTACTCAAGCATTGCAGGTAAGTATAAAGGTAAGTAGTGGTTTGTGGTTTGATGCAGGAATATACTTGAGAGTGGGTCAGATTAATCTTAAAGAAGTGTCTTCATTCCAATGCATTGATGTTATCCTATTTACTGTATTGCACACTCACATGAGGACAGAGAGAGAGGCGACATTCCCTCTCAGGTGAAGTCCCCCCAAAACCTGTCGGCTCTGACATCCGCTGGAGTCTGAGGTTACACTCAAGGCAAGCAAACTGCAGCTACAGCACAGGAAAGAACATGTAAGATTTCCAGGAAATTTTAGGATAAAAGCGTGCTTTAATGGAATTAGTTTCAACTTAAACCTGCTGCTTGTAGTGATCTCTTCTTTTCCCCAAATCTTAACAAAAACAGGAAAACAAGAACCAGATTGTAAAAAGAACAGTTTTCCTTTGCAGCAATGTCAAATAAATGCTCCCATCGACCACGAAAGCATGTCTGAATGTGTTTCAATTCTGCATGCAAATGCGAGATTGTCAGTGTGTGTCACTCCAACAGTATTCAGCCCTGCTGTGCTGTTGGGCTGAGTGTGACATTCTTTGTATTTCCGCTCATCTCTATGTGTCTGTGGTGTGGATGTGGGCGTACTGTGTGGGGGAGGCTGGGAGGGGGTCTCCCTCCTGAGCTGTCATTATGTCCCGGGTTGGGTGTCAGAGGGCCGTAATGATTGCTTGGCTGTGTGGGTGCTGAAGAGGAGCAATCACACCGAAGTCATTGGTCTGACAAGCATTTGGTCTGTGCAGGTGTTTGTGTAGTCGTTAGTGCATGTGCTCCTGTATGAGTGTGTGCGTGCGCACCTGTGTGTGATTATACATCCAAGTGTGCGTACGTGGGTTTATTTTTCAGTCTGTCAGCCAGCAGAGTGGGGGGTGGGGGGTGGGGGGTGGGCAGCCTCTGTCAACATCAGAAATAGAAACAAACCACCAAACACTTGCCGACAGGGCTGAAAACAGAGCAGCAGGGAGAAAATTGGTTCCATCTATCTTCCTCTGGGTGTCTAATCTCATTGGGGGTTTTTCTCCTCTAATCAAGACGGCATGCTGATGGAGGAAATGTCGACAGTATGAGGAGCGCTAATTAGTAACTAAATCGGCTCTTAGAACTACTTCTGAGTCAAAATGTGGCTCTTGGAATGGTGACCCAGCACTGACGCATGTTTTGCTCTCATGCAACACAAGCCACAGATGTAGACCGTTCACTCCAGCTGGCAGCTTTACAGCAGCTGACATGACGCCTTGTATTAAGCTTCTTGATCATCTATATTTCAGTTGATCGTTATTTTTACATTACGAAATATTTTTTGGAAAAATCAAAATTGTCACGCTGTGATATGAGGAGTGGAGCTGAATTTCAATGAGCTTTAGAGGTGAGGTGAAATTGGACCAATGCGAAGTAAAAGCCAAAAAGCCAAGTACAGCTTCAGCAGGGACCGGCATTAGGGTGTGGGAGAGAGAAAACAGGGGAAGTTTGTGAGGTCATTCATTCTTTTAGTCTATAATGGCGATAAAATCAGATTTGTCTTTATTTTTCTGGGATATTGAACCTCGTTGCACACAAAATATTGTAGCAGAATAATGAAGGCGAGGCTAAGGGAATCAATTTAAATGCACTGATGTAATCATTTTTTAGCCATTACATTGTGAAAGCAACATTTACTTAATAATGACAGCAAATGCATTGTCTACTGCTAGTTTAAGTTGCATACAGTAATATTATCTGTCAAATTAAACCCATTTAGTGCATTTGAGTGCCATATTGGCTCTGTGGCGTTGTTAGGAAACAAAAACAAGTGATGAGTGTGGTTGAAACACAAGTCTGTACTTCTATGTTTCATCTCATTGAACAATCGTGTTGATTAAAGCTATGATAAATGCTAAAGTTAATTCTACTTTTGTTGTGGGTGTCACTTCCTGGACTGGATGTGTATTCACGTTAGATTGGAAGCTATCTGCTAAGGTGGTGAAGGATTGACTTTTGGCTATTGTGTCAGTCTAGTTCAGTTTTACAGTAAACACACTGTACAGATTTTTCATTTTGTTCCATCTTGAAATGATCTCATACTTTTGACACTTCCTGTCATTTTCTCTGGCCAGTTTTTTCTCTTTGCCCCTCACTATTTTCTCTGTTTTCCTCCAGTCTGCAACAAATGCTGTCTAATCACAACTTCTTCACCTTACCTGTAGCATACACTATAGCATATGATACAATAATCATCATGTGCAGCACAGTGCCCTGTATATAGTTAAATGGGTTAAGCAATATTGATGGAGTTACTCTGAGTTACTCAAGTTTCTCAAGAAGTCATTTCAGCCTCCCGCCCTTCCGCCCTGATGGTCTTCTGCATCCATTTCTTTGGTAGTGTTAATTGGTTACTAAATCAACTCTTAACACTACTTATGAGTCAAATCATGGCTCTTGGAGTGGTCATCTAAGCACTGACGCATGTTCTGCTGTCAAGCAACAGCAAGCCTCAGATATGGATCATTCACTCATTGCTGTGAAAATCTCCAATATGGCAGCTTTACAGCAGAACAGAGGAGGCCTTGTTTTAAGCTTGGCAGTCATCTACTTCTGAGTGTATCTTGATTGATTCTGATACATTTCGTAAACCCAAGTGGATGATGTTAATTTCTGTAAAGCCACAGGTTTATCCTTAGAGATACATTTTTGGTCAATTTAAAAATGCCATGTTTTGATCTGAGAAAAGGTGTTTGCATCTCTGGAAGGTCTCCTGTAGATATTTTTTTCTGACCAGAGAGACATTACAGAACAAATCTTCAAGTGGAAGGTAGTGTCCTGAGACAGTCATTGTGCCCTGATGCTGGCAGCAGCTGTTAGTTTGCACTAATTCTGTGGCAGGGGTGACTGCTGGGATTTGATGCCTGGATGATTTTCATCCGAGCGAGTTAAGGAGGCTGATGATAAGATAGAGCAGGAGCACAAAAACCCAGAGGACAAAGAAAAGTTGGAAGAATTTGATGATAAACAGGAGGAAAAGAGGAGGGGTAATATTCAAAGAGAAAGTAGGTAGATGAGCGATGAGTGTCACTGATATGAAGACAATAATAAGGATGATAAGGTCCAAGAAGTTACAGAGGAGTATTCTGAGTTTTCTCAGGCAACATTCACACTGCAGGCTCACCTCCAAATTTAGCCTTATTTACATGTATAAACAAAAAGACACACATTTGCAGCTGTATGTGTTACAGTCAAAGATATTTTTATATAATTTATGTTGAGCTATTATTTTAGTTCCTGGTATTGTTCTACAAATTTCTGTTGATAGCAATATAGCTGGCTAATTAGAGCTAATAACACTGAGCTAACGTTAGTTCCATGCAGTGGTTCAGAGTACCAGCTGACTTGCTTCAACAAAATGCAAATACACTGCTTACCTCATTTTGTTTTTATCTTCAAGTCTGGGATTAAAGTGGACCAATCAAGAGTCAGCGTCTTCACCAGCTGACAATATAATTAAGGCACGACCAATATATTGGTTTTTCAATATTGGCCTGTTGCAGGGATATCGATATTGGCGTATATCTTCGCTGATATGTGTCGATATTAAAATTGATTGAAGGGC
>JAQFJA010000022.1:11747745-11762031 GCA_029874485.1 Naso brachycentron
AAAACATCTATGTTTTGCCACTAAGGGCTTTGAAGGTACATTATTCATCATGTGGCGGTCATGTTTAAGGTCGTCAGTTCATTAGTAATTATGGGTATAAGCAAAGTCCTTATAGACAAGTCTCCACTCGGTGGCCATCTCGGCAATGGGAAGGGAATGGGAAGATAGTTATAACTTCACTTTCAGTGGTCACTAGGGCATAAAAACAACATGAATAGAATTAGCTCTAAACTCTGATTTAAGAGGAAAAAAAACACTTAAAAAATTTGATGACTGTGATTGACTGATAGATTTCCTGGTTCAGCTGTAAACAAAGCACGTGATCGGCTGTTAGGGTAAAGAGGTAGGATTGTGCCGTCTTTGTTGTTACGTTCTTTTCTATTCAAAATGATCTAAGTGATCTGTCTGTTCTATAAAACGTCAGTGGTTTAAGTCCAGAGAGGCTTTATAGAGTTTAGCCTGAAAAGAATCCAGTTGAGCAGGCTAATGTCTTCCTTTCTGGTGAGCTGACACTGTGTTTTTGTAAACACGTCAGATGTTTACACTATCTAATCTCTGTAACATTGTTATCACCTATTCTGATTATCTATTTTACTGGAGACTTATATTGTAAATAAAAATGATGCATTACATTTGATGGCACTTTCCTTTTTACAAAAACTGAACCGGCAGCAAAGGTAAGCCAAACCAAATAAGGCAAAGCCAAATGGGACAAAACACACAGTGCAACAAAGAAAATGCGTCTGCACAGAAGACTGGGGTAGTATCAGTAAAGTTCAGGC
Source organism: Naso brachycentron (assembly GCA_029874485.1). Lineage (NCBI taxonomy): Eukaryota > Metazoa > Chordata > Actinopteri > Acanthuriformes > Acanthuridae > Naso > Naso brachycentron. The sequence goes on from JAQFJA010000022.1 coordinate 11,748,528, forward strand.
TTTGCCATGGGTAGAAAATGAATGGTACATGGAATTAAAAGCAATTAGCTGATATCCAGCTGGTATATTGTGTGTGCTCTTGCTGTGATTCAGATGAGGCCATGGCAGAGAGAGATCAAGCCAAGGTGGTAGTTGGGCAGATGGTTAAATCTGAGGCCAAGTGGCCCAGCACATGGAGAGAAAGCAGTGACAGTTTGGAGAGGTGGTGAAAGAAAGCAGTGGCAAGCAGAACATGCTAACAAGGTGCAACTGAAAATGAGTCATGAGCACCTACATATCAAGACACTACATTAATGTAGGAGAAAGCACAATATTAAACTAAAATGTGCTGCTAAAGAGAATAGGACAATGGAGTTGGACACAGTGAAAACTGTGTGTAGATCATCCTGGTTTTCTCCTCCATCATACATTGTAAGAAAGTAATTAATAGAATGACTTTTAGGGATGCACGATATTATCAGCACATTATCGGTATCGGCCAATATTGGCTTTAAAATTAAGTATCGGATATCGGCCAGCACGCAGATATTCACCAATGTAGTGAGCCATAAAATAGTAGGCTGCTGTTTCCTTGATGAAACGTCTGGGTCAATGCCATGTTTCACATGTTTCCTGTGGACAGATGTTATGTTTACTTATTTTGTCACTTGTGAAACAGGCCAAATTTTCCCTGGTTGTGGGTATTGTTATGAAGGTATCAAGAGCATCATCCAGTTTTAAATATAAGTAAGTTTTAGCTAAGTTAGTATTACCTGTTTTGTTTAAAAACAATTGTCATAAATATGGCATGTTTTTTTATTATGTAAGTTCAAGTATTTTCCTTCTTTTGCACAATGAGTATTGCATAATTTTAAGCTCTGCATTTTATGCCTGCATTTGTGGCTGGCCAACACAGTAGAGTATGCATAATAATACCGTATGTAAATTCCACTACAGAAGAGACTTAATGATCTCTGCAATTAGGTGCAGATAAAAAAAATACAAATATACCAGTATCGATTATTGTCCAAATGAGTTGTAAAATCTTGGCATATCGGATATTGGTAGAAAATTCAATATCATGCATCCCTAGACTTTTTGTAGCATTATTTCGTTCCTTCCTATTGAGAACTTGCAAATAAAAATCAAGACTAGAATATGTATTTCAGTTTGCAATCACTGGATGTACGGATGTGACAAGAAAACCACAATGTTCATAGGAGCCCAATTAATCCATCATCTGCCTATCTAATTTTTTCTCTGTTCAGAATGACTTCCATCGTGCCATCCAGAGGACCCACTCTGCCATGTTCAACCAGGTGTTCATCCTCATCTGCACCTTACTGTGTCTGGTTTTTACTGGGTGAGTGAACTTCTGTTCTCGCTGTTAGTCACTGATATGCATCTCTGACCACAGAGGCTTTCAGGCCTGCTTACTGACCCTCGCTGCAGAATCTGTTTCCTGAACTGTGAACCACACACCCCAGAAAAAGCATCATCTCTAGTGCAGCTGGTAGTGTGCGTGACTTGGAAGAGGCAGGTTATGTGGAGGAAGTTATTCAAACATTTCTTGTAAGCAGATACAGTCAGGTGTTATTGGCACAGAAGTGGCCAAAGGTGCACAGTTTTTCCACTAAAGTAAAGTTTGACTGAAGGAGAGAAAAAAAAGAAAAACCGAAAAAAGGTAAAGAGTAGGCGTTAGCTAATGTTATAAAGCACAGAGCTGCTGGTAAAACAAGTAGTATATATATATGTAACTATTAGGACAATATCAGTGCAAACATCATGCTTTGTGATTTTACAGAAAGTAGTGATTGGCAGCAGAGAAACATGCAAAAACACTTTTATCAGTTCACATGCTCCAAAATGCAGGAAATGAGAGACAAGGAGAAAACTAAACAGGAGCAAATGTTAAAATTACCACCCTTATTTACCCTTATTCATTGATTACCACTTTTCTACCCCCAGTTTATGTTAATCAAAGCTGTCACCTCCTAAACCTGAGCTCTTTGGCAGCCATCTTGTGCCTTGGCCACTGCCCAGCATCCACATTCTTCACTCTGTCCCATTAGACATCTCCTGTCTCTCCTCTGCTGTTGGGTTTCATTACATCTCCACCTTATCAATGAAGAAAAACACAAATTAATTGGCACAAGCAGCTGGGGTGGAACTGACAGAGCAATCAATAGTGTCCCTTTAAGAGCCTAAGCTGTATTGACTCCAGCAACCTTTGATTTTGGGGAAAATTGGATTTGATATCCAATCCACCAGGAGGCAAAAATCAAAAGACTGAAGATTACTGTCATAAAATATCTCTTGACATGTAGTTTTCTGAACCTATAGGAGACATGTCTGATGTAACACCATCAAAATATATAACCGCTCATCTTTCTGCAGAGCTTGTGGGATCCAGCATCTAGAGAGAGCCGGGAAGAACCTGTCCCTGTTTGACTCATTTTATTTCTGCATTGTCACCTTCTCCACTGTTGGCTACGGGGACGTCACGCCGCAAATCTGGCCCTCCCAGCTGCTGGTGGTCATTCTCATCTGTGTCGCCCTGGTGGTGCTCCCACTGCAGGTAAACCAGCCCAGTGTCTTTTTTCTCAAGGTACAGGCACCCCTGAGTTCCACCAGATGCGTGTGCGGTCCGTCTCTGCTCCGGAACGGCAGCAGAGCTGATACGTTTCAATTCTAGTCAGTATCTGTGTGTTTCCACTGACTGCGGCTGTGTTGTGTTTCTACTCCGTTGCTGCTCTGGTGATCCGTAGCCCTCCGCAGCAGATACACAAGAATTCTGTTTTTGCCAGATGACAGAGCACAACGCAGCAATTCAGCACAGAGCAGATCGAGGGGGACAGGAAGTTCGATTCAGATACAGCATTAAAACATTCGGTTAATTTCAGAATCAAACACAGATCATGCTGGTTTTCAGAGGCTGGAGTCACACTTGATTCTGTAATTATCCCGAAATCTCATAGTTTCACGGCTCCAGCTGTCTGGTTGTGCTGCGTTCTGAAACGCAGCCTGAATGCAGCTGGTAGGTGTTGACGGATGGCGGAGCACGGAGCACGCAGGCAGCAGAGCCGTTCCAGAACACACACACATCCAGTGGAATCCTGGGGTTCGGGCTTGTGTGTTTAATAAACCTTGTATTAGATCATATTAAGATCTTCAGGAATTCTCGATTTAATGCTGACCTTCATGTGGCTGTCATTAAATATTAAATGACATTGTCTTGCAGCTATCAGACGCCTGAGAACAAAAAGTTATACCAGATTACCTCTCTGATGTGTCGATGGTATCTGCAGGATAATTATGCAAATCTCACACAGACCTCAGCTGAAGTCCTACTCGCCGGCACTTGCAGCATGATTGATCTATTCAATTAAAGTTAGTCATTTTGAAAGGTCACAAACATGTTTATCAATTCAGATGTTCTCATGTGTTCTGAGGTAGAAATGAACTACTGCGGCTTGCAAAGTTCTTCATCAGCAGTTTACACTACACTGCTTTCACCCTGTGTGTCCAGACAGCAAATCTAGCCCTCCTTCATTTTTCACTTTATTCTTGTTGCGTTTGACACCTTTTCAATACTTTTTGTGTCGTTGTGTCAGTTTGAAGAACTAGCATACCTGTGGATGGAGAGCCAGAAGCTAGGAGGGAACTACAGCCGCCACCGGGCACAGACAGAAAAGCACGTGGTGTTGTGTGTCAGCTCACTGAAGATCGACCTGCTGATGGATTTCCTCAACGAGTTCTATGCTCATCCCAGACTTCAGGTATCAAAACAAGATGGCAAACTGTTGATGTCTGAATAATAAGTAAGTCAAGTATGTGGTCAGTGTAGATGCATTGTTTTCGATTACATTTGTTTTAATTTAAAACATTCATGAAAGTATTATGAGTCGCAGTAAATGCAGGATAGATGTATGAGGACAATATTTCACTATTGTTGTTACCTCTTTGCAATGCTCTAGCATTAAAAATGTTAGAATTAGTTGAGTTAGATGCGTGGCATGATTTGATTAAAAGCTTTCATGTTGATGTTTTGCAGGACTACTATGTGGTGATCCTGTGTCCAACAGAGATAGACATTCAGGTTCGCCGTATCCTCCAAATCCCTCTGTGGTCCCAGAGGGTGATCTACCTTCAAGGATCTGCCCTCAAAGATCAGGATCTGATGAGGGCCAAGTGAGTTAAAGCTTCTCCAGCACTGGTTGGTTGATTAAACCTGGTTCAAGACGTCATGCACAAATTTTAATGGATGAAATCAAATAATTCAATGTGATACACATCAGTGAAATGGGATTTCACTCTATAGTAGATGATCATCTGCTCACATCATAGGCCACACAGGCAGCAATAGACGCTGATGTATCGCACTGGAATGTGTTTGACCTATTAATTTTGTGTCTGTGCCACTCATGGTTTTACTGCACTATTATGATGGTAAAATGGGGTCTAACTACATCTCACTATAACATCTGAATGCAATCAGAGTCATAAATATGTCTTTCCCCTTTGCTGTCCTTATCCCATCCTCAACATGCTGTGAGGTAATGGAGGACTGCAGGTGGCTAGGAGGAACACCATTAACACTTTGCTTTAAAACTTAAAGCCCTGTAGTTCAGATCAGCACTCCAACTCCTCCAGCTGATTAGCTGCCTATTCTATAAGGTCAGACAGGAAGCATCTATCCACCTTGGCTATTACAGACCAGTGCCAGTGCTTGCTTAGACTCACAAGTCAGTCTCTAGACACCTCGCTTACCTAGAGACTGATGACATGCCCCCAGCTCTTGTTGCTGAACTGGATGGAGACAGTTACAGAGTTTTAAAAAACCCTTCCTTTGCAGAACCAATCCTAAGTCTTTATGGTGGACCTTCGTATTGGGGGCGGCGACTTACTGAAGTCTTGTACTTGTAAACACTGTCTGACCAGCAACTCGTGTACTATGGGATGGCTCGGTCACGGTCACCAAAGAAAACTCCCTCAAAGTTTAGTGATGTTTTTTGTGTTTGCGGCGAAACATCGGTTACAAACAAGCATAATCATTTATTAGGACATGATTCATCCATCCAGCCGGACTATACATTGGCTCTGGAAGACATTACAGGACAAGATACAGAGACGGACCACCCAAAGCGGTATGTTGGAGCTGTCGCACGCTTTTGCGACATCATGGATGTAGCAAAGCTGATGTGAAGCGAGTTGGCACTTTCGTTAGGGAAAAAGCTAGCACAAGGCTAAGAGTTTAAATTTGTGTCCAATCTTGTGGACTGAGCACACATTCGATAAAACGGAATCAAATAATCCAATGTTCCTCTGGGCATCCATTTTCAATGTTTTAGAAAGTTCGCTCCATGTTACAAAGTGGTTCGTTATTTCACTAGCCTATTTCCCTACAGAGGAGAAAAGGGGGAACGCAGTATTTCCGGGAAGGTGTCTCCTTTCAAAAATGTAAGGGGCGTTGCTTTGTCAGCGGCAGTTCTTGCTGCCGTCCCAGCAACTGTCTTGCATTTTGACGCCCCCAGATGATTGTTAGGCGGAGATGTCCGATTGTCTGGTATCACGAGGCTAGTGTCTGCTAGTGTTCAAAAAGAGACAGTGTTCCTCCCAGCTGTCTGTTGATTAATGCACTTTGATGTTGATCAAGCAATAGGCAAGACATTGACACCCTGTGACACACTAAATGACAGCCCTGCTCATTTGCATAATGAGGTGGAAATGCTTTCAGATACGTAATTGTAAAAGGAAACACAGAAATCAGTATGTGCTGGAAATAAATGGGGTGGGGGTGGGGGTGAATGAAATACGTAAATAAATAAATATAAAAATAAATAAATTAACTAACAAATAAAGTGGAAAATACAACGTAAAATTATATAAATTGGGGCATTTATATGCAAAGTAAAAATATATAAATAAATCAGTAAAATAAGTTTTAATAAATTAGGAAATTCTTTGCATTTTTATAGTCATTTATTTATTTTTGTTTTTGGCAGTTTCAGTTCTCTATAATATGTAGGTACGTAGCTGTTGTGGTGATTTCATGCACTGATGTGTAATGAATAACATCATCTAGCCACATAAGCCTTTTAGATGCATTGCGTTGTTTCTTTTCACTGAACATCAAAAAATGATCTCTGACCCTCATGCGGTGCTCGCACTGCACTACCTTCAGTTTAAATCTTTTAGCTGTTGTTGCTGGACACAAACACTCATGCCTGGCCAGCTTCATTTAAAAAATTGATCCCCCTAAATAATTAATTTTACATTTTACTGAATGTCCCCTTTGCAGTCACCAACCTGTAAAGCTTGATGTTTGTGGGTTTTTTTTTTCTTTTTTGCTTCTCATCTCTCTGTCAATCCTCAGGATGGACGATGCCGAGGCCTGCTTCATCCTCAGCAGCAGAAACGAGGTCGACCGAACCGCTGCTGTGAGTCACAGCAACATGAATCAGCCAAAGCAGTCGTAAAACTCCAGTTTCCAGTTTAAACACTGTCACGATAAGAATAATTTCTGTGGAGCAATTTCCTTTCCACACTTCACTTCCTTTATAAATGGGCAAATAGAGTCAGAGGTGTTCAGATGATATCTAGATTCTGTTGGAACTGCCATCGAGTATTGAGAACACATAGAGTCTCTGAGGCAAACTTTATGGTCCATAAAATTCAGATTGCGTTTGCAAATGAGTCACTGTATGAGTAAAATAGATTAATTTCTCCTTCCACAGGATCACCAGACTATTTTGAGGGCTTGGGCTGCAAAAGACTTTGCTCCAAATTGCCCTCTCTACGTCCAAATTCTCAAACCAGAAAATAAATTCCATGTAAAGTTTGCAGGTAAGTTTGGGAAGACTACCAACTCACAAAAGAAAAGCTGAATTGTGCATATGTGAGAAAACAAAGAAAAAGAACATGCTTCATCATTACGCTTTATCTATTTCAATCAGACCATGTTGTTTGTGAAGAGGAGTTCAAATATGCCATGTTGGCGCTCAACTGTGTGTGTCCAGCCACGTCTACCTTAGTCACACTCCTGGTTCACACCTCCAGAGGACAGTGAGTACACGCTACTGTTTGACTACATTTTTTATTAGCATCTACAGATATGCAATGATGTCAGTCTGTCATTTCTTGCCAGTCATATTAATGCATTGTAGTAGAGGTGGTCAAATTCTTGGATATTGAAAATATAAAAAAAGTATACGTGGGGATTAAATCACCTCACTATTCAGTTTGAATCCAATTCAGAGGGTTTTGATGCAGTGATGAAAACAACTGTAGGCTCAGCTTTATGCCTCTCGATGCACCAAAACATTATTTCAAATCTTGTAGAGAAATCTTTGTGAAGATAACATCATAAATTATTCAATCAATAACAGTCAAAGCATTTTACGGTCACCTGTCTGCATGAAAATAACAAAATGAGGGGGAGTGCTCTGCTGTGTTGTCTCCAGCAGTAGAGAAGAGCCTCTCTGCTGCAATTTTAGCTCCGGGGAAAGTCATTATACAAGATACTTTACGGACGAGGGTTTTTTTATGGTGAATCAGACTGAGCATAGGCTTATTTTCTTCCCCTCAGGGTTAGTTTGACTTGTCAAGTGTTGCTGTATGTTGGTCAGGTGTTTTCATTTGTAACAGCTGATCACTGTTAGTTATTGCCGTTAGTGTTAATCTCTGAGAGACCGTGTAGAGAGTTCACAATATAGTTCATGTTTGTCTCAGTACAATAATTATTCAGTCACTGAATATAAATATGTTGCAACTGCTGCCCTTGGTGAAGATGAAGATGTTGAGACTCACAAGAAACTTTATGCTGTTGACTGTCGGAGGCTGAGTGGCCCTGCAGTTGAGTTGACTTCTACCTTTTTCATTTCATCAATAATACTATACGTATTATCCATTAACATTTAAAAAAATGGATTTGGACATTCTTTGAATATATGAATCATCATATGTTAAATTTATGTTACATGAAGGGTTTTTTAAGGATTAGCTTGAAAGCCCAGGAAAATCACTTTTTTTGCAAAGAAACTTGGATTAGAATGATCAATACCACTCTCATGTCTGTTTTTTTTTAGAAATAAAGCAAGAGTTAGCATAGCTCAGCATAAGGACTAGAAAATGAGGAAGAGCTGGCACAACTCTACCAGAATTAGTCTATGAACAGGTTATTTGTGAACTTTAAAGATACTGGTAGGGGGCATTTTGTTGCCGTAATGACAGGGCCAGGATGTTTTCCTCCTGTTACCGGCAATGATTTATAAGAACCAAAAAGACATGAGAGTGTTGTTTTCAACTAACTCATCTTTCTCAGAATGTTGAACTGTTCCTTTAATGTTTTTCAGAACACTAGTCAGTTATCAGTCAAAACTATTTGACAAGCTCACAGCTGTCTTTAAATGTCAGCTAGGCTACCTTTTGACCTTAGATAGCTGTTTGGCTCGATACTTTTAACTGTAGCAAATGAGCTTGACATCCTCCTCTTTCTTTGTAATCGCGTCTCATTACTAATCCATTTTGTGCGTTGAGATTCAACCGAACCAGTCTACAACTTTATTTCTGCTCCCAGAGCAACTCAACCTCCAGGAGCACAGATTGTTTAATATCCTAATGTGACATTACTCATCCTGACACATTCAATCCCACGTGATACTGTATTAGAGAAGTCGACTGATCTTACTGCAGCAGCATTTTACAGTTATACAAACTGGACCTGGCTTTTTTACTGCAGAGCTGACAGTCGTACCGTCACCACTGCACAAAATTTGTCTCTGTCAAGTCAGTGCGCATTACCCTGCCAATTGTGAGGCAATAAATCTGTGTGGGTTTTCTTCATATTCGGTTCAAGGTGAAAACCTTATATATCTTCACCACTACTTCCAGCCGAGCGGGCTTATGCATTTTAATTTCCACTATAGGAACTTGTACTGGCATGAGGCTGTAAAGGTGACAGGAATAGGAATGGACTTCCTTGTGGAAGGTGTTTATTTAAACATCATCACGTTGATTTAAAGGCATGAGGTAAATGAACCGCCAGGACAAAATGACCTCATAGCTTTTTCTCCTTTTTTTATAACCATGTGACCAGAATTTAGGAGGCTGGAAAGGAAAGGGTCATGAAAGGTCAGACAGATTAAACAGTCTGTGAGGAAATAAAAACTGTCGATTTGCAAAAAATCCATGAAAAGGAGTCATAGTTGAAATTTACTGGAAATTATTGGCAACATAGTTTTATTGTGATGTTTGATTAAACCAGAAGACAAGGCTGCTGTTTGCCATCAGTGCATCAGTCCACTGTAGACTACTGAACCTTCATGTTTTTGCAGTTTAAAGGAGCGATGTTTAGCAAATGGCCAGAATTTATCCTTGAACATTAAAAAAAATTATCTGACATCCTCAACAAAATGCCAAAAAGAGTCCTGATCAATGTAAATCACTTTCATCCCGTCATCCCTGTCATCCAACTGGCCTCAGTCAGTCTCAGAGGCTGTGCACAGGCCCCGTCTGGCTGTGTTGGCTGGGAAGTTCCAGATCCTGATCCCATTTCCTGCGCAGTAAACAGCACTGTCCCATGGCTGTTTTGGCAGACTCAGTTGGCTCATAGGGCTGCTAGAAGCACTATTCTGACTATATGCCATCCTCTGTCGTTCTACACATTGCTCAATTACATAGTAACTTTTTAAATTATGACATTTCAGGGAGGGGCAGATGTCACCAGAGCAATGGCAGAGGACGTATGGACGCTGCTCTGGAAATGAAGTCTACCACATCCGCCTGTGTGACAGCAAATTTTTTGGGGAGTATGACGGAAAGAGCTTCACCTACGCCTCCTTCCATGCCCATAAGAAGTAAGTAAAACTTTCACAAGCCTAATATTTACACACTATGAAATGGGATTTTTTTTCGTGACGGTAACCTTTAATTTCTCTGGGAGCACAACATTTTGAGCAGATGCCTTTATTGAACTTTGCAGGTATGGTGTGTGTTTGATCGGAGTGAAGAGAGAGGACAACAAGAGCATCCTCCTGAACCCAGGGCCCCGACACATCATGGCCGCCACTGACACCTGCTATTACATCAACATCACCAAGGAGGAGAACTCGGCCTTCATCTTCAAACAGGAGGAGAAGCACAACAAGGGTCTGCCTGTCACCGGCCTTTACGACGCCCCCTCCAGGCTGCCAGTACACAGCATCATTGCCAGCATGGGTGAGACTGAAAGCCAGAGGCAGGAAAAAAAATAAGTTTGGAAGTAGGGAGGCTGGTGAAGAGGAGGGGGGACAGTGTTTGGTAGAAAATGTTTCCACATTAGAAGAGAAAATGGATGCTTCATTGTTTTTTACTCACTCAACCTTTCTGAATGGTGTCTGCTGCGGTGATGCTTGATGCTTTCGCTGTTTCTGCTATGCATGATTTTTTTTTCTCTCATGCCATTTTACTTTCTTGGCTGACATTATTGTTTTGCTTTTCCTTTGACCTGTGAAAGTTGATCAGGCCACTTCATATGGTAAGTTTTGCATGATGCATCATTTTCTTTACACTTATTTAGTGATCCTATAATTTGTTGATTTGAGTACAGCTTACAATTTGCAGGTAATCGGATGTTGTACACTTGATGAGACACAGTGCTGTCTCATTGTTTAAACCAGCAGTGCAGGACTTTTCCATATAAATGAACGTCCATTACATATGCGTACTTGCTGAATGAATTCACTGAATGCTCTAACAGCCATCACCACCTGGTAAATCTCTCTGTGAATTCTGGAGTTTTGAAATTCGGTTTCTCTGGTGACATTTCTGCAATAGCACAGTGGTAGTGACGCATTTCAGGTCAGCCAGTCATTGTTTTCTCAAAGCTGAAGGAGGACGACTACAGGAGTATGGTGGAGTCAATAGCATAAAAAGCAGGTCTACAGTTTTTGAGTAATTAATGTCACTGCCAGAAGTTGAGAAAGTTTTGCACTGCAGATTTAGCTAACACTTGTCTGTTTATTCAGTGATTTTAACTTCCTTTTTTTCTCAATAAAAAATCACATTTTCATCATTCATACAGTATATAAGTTGTACATATGCCTTTTTTCTAATTTCTACATATTTTACATATATCAAAACAGCTAATATGATGAACGTTAGTTAACGAACACAGTGTCAACACTGTTTGCATGTTGTTTGTGGTAGCTTGAGAGAGCAACACATTTCCCCCTCAAGGTCAGTCTAAGCTGAGTTAAAGAAGCTGGTGAGACTGTTGGTGGCCGAGATGCTGAGCAAACTAAACATGGACCTTATTACTGTATGTCCAATCAGGAAAAATGTTCTCCAACACCAAAAGGTTTTCTAAGATGAAACAGTCATGGGCTCACCGTAGCAAGTCAGTGCAGGCATTAGGTGTTGACTTGACACATTACACTTAAACTGCTGCGCATGCTATTTCTATATAGATGTATATTGCTGCTCATTCAAAAATATAATGTAATTTTCAGGGACTGTAGCCATAGATCTCCAGAACCCTGATCCTCCCGAGGAAAGCAGCAAACTGACCTTGCCGACAGAAAACGGTGCTGGAAGTCGCAGGCCGAGCATCGATCCTGTCTTAGAGATCGCCGATTCCTCCGCCATTCTGCCCTGCGACCTCCTCAGCGATCAATCAGAGGATGAGACCAACCAGTCAGACGAGGAAGGCTCAGTGGGGTCAGAGTAAGTGACGTCGCTGTGGTTAAAATGTAACCAAAAAAAATGGGGGGATTTAGACGTTATTTGACACAAAGAGATTTGATGGTTTAGTAGAGGCCAGTACAGCTTTTGTCTGGCAGCAGTAAAAAAGTGAAATGTCCTCATAGTACGATTGATTGATCTCACCTATCCTCCTCTTCCTCATGTCTCAGAGGTTGTAGGTGGAGAGATGGATGGGTTTGGAATAGGTGTGTAATGTGTAAGTCACAAAGCAGTGAGGTGCGGACATGGCAGTGATAAATGTGTATGTCGTGGCAGGAAGGTCAGCACTTATCTTCTTGAGTGAAGCTTATGGTGTGTGTCCTTACTTCAGCTCTCACCCCTCAATGCTCATCCATCAGTCATCTGGACAGATAGTCACTATGAGGATCAGCATGTCAGAGGGATCAGCTTATGTATGTACATGCTTTCATTAGACATAGATAACATCTAGATAGATTGGCTGCTCGTGTTCAATTTGCACATCAGCCCATTTAAGTGTTTTTGAACAGCAACTGTAATACCCAGGCATTAGTGTCTCTCAAGTTGGACATAATATGATCCTTTTAACCTGTAAGCCTCTATTACTTCACCTCATGACACACAAAGTGGTTTTACTGCTTTAGCAGTTATCAGGCACAGTAGTCGGGGAGATGGAGACGACTGCATTGTCTGCAGGAAATACATCAAGTTGCTGAAAGTCCCACAGTGCCATCAAGTGGTGATCAGGTTGTAGATGCCTCTCTAAACAAAGTCCAAATGTCTTTTAGTGACAAACTATAGGGCTCTGCAAAACTGATTAGGGTAATTGCAGGCGACACATTACAAATCCGAGAACACAAAACCGAATTGAGATGCGATTAAATTAAACAGGCCCTCAAAAACATTGTAACTGTTGATGTGATTGGTATTGAGCAGAATCTGGCACTTTAGGCTAATAGTAATTTGAGCAGCTGAAGAATTTAATAATACACTAAAAAGTAGGAACACTGTTGGCAATCATTCATGGAGTGTAAAGTAATGATGGGAATAATGAAGAAGAAGTCAGAGATACTAATACAGTGATTCTGTTTCCACAGGAAATATGTGGAAATAAACAGGATTAAGATCTCTTTTAACAAACTGTTGAGAGGAAGGAAACTACAGGATTACTGGACATCTGTTACTTAATAAAAAGCCAATATCTGCACAGTATGTCACTCTGGGTTTCTGCTGACACTTTTTCCTGAGAAGCATTTCTCTTTTTTTTTTTTCATCAGCTTTGTAAAGGGCTACCCTCCCAACTCCCCTTACATCGGCAGCTCTCCAACTCTCTGCCACCTCCTACCACAGAAAGCTCCGTTCTGCTGCCTTCGGCTCGACAAGGTGAATTCACACACAGAGAAATATCAAGACCACTCAGAAATATAATAAATACATGCATCAAACATGTTTCAACTTTATAACTGTTATGTGATGTGTCTTCTAAGAGCGAAGTACAACTAAAACCCAACTGACTGAATTTGTTTGTCCAGGGCTGCACACACAACAGTTTTGAGGATGCCAAGGCGTACGGCTTCAAGAATAAGCTGATTATAGTGTCTGCAGAGACAGCGGGAAACGGTCTCTACAACTTCATCGTACCTCTGCGTGCTTATTATCGTCCCAGGAAGGAGCTCAACCCCATCGTGCTGCTGCTGGACTACCCGTAAGACTTCAAAGCGTCGTTTTCAACCCTTTGTTTTTGTTTGTTTGTTCTTATTCTGACAGTTATGTTAAACAAGATGCTTTGCAATGAAACTCAAAGGTAATATCTATTCCTATGCAG
>JAQFJA010000022.1:11876350-11896263 GCA_029874485.1 Naso brachycentron
TGATGATGAAAAAAAGCGAGCTTATTGTCCACTGGACATGACTGATTATCTAAAGCTCAAGAAGCTCATTCAACAGGATGAGAACCAATCCATTTGTCTTTTCTGACAAACTAGAGGAAATTCCTTCCAGTCTGGCCTCATCCATAAAAACTCCAGGCCTAAATCCTTAAAATCCTCATTATGTGGCTCCCTGCAATCAACAAGCTGTCAGAAATCAGTTGTATTTTGTCATCGTACTGACTAACTGAGGATGAAGGTATGTGATCTCTCTGCAGCATCCTTCCTCGCCCGCTGAGCCGCCCGACATCTCTCATCTCTCTGAGCAGAGAGAAGCTCTGCTTTGATTCTGGCCATTGTGCCACTGGAATTTGGGAGTTATTTTTCCTGGTCCGGCTTGGCTCAGCTCTGTCACTGCTCTCTCCTGCTGCCAGGCCTCTGCAGTAAATGAGAGGCCTCTCGAAGCTCTTTGGAGATAAACTTCAGTCAGGATCTCACTTGGCCAGGCAGACCAGATATGAGGAGGAGAGGGTATTTATGGTATGGCACGTCAAGGAGGATATCTGTCGTACTATATAAAACCAAAGCATCCCATGCCACCTACTTGACCTCAGCAGTTTTTTGATTAAGGTAACACCATATTGTGATCCTGTTAGTGAGTGAGGCTCCACTTTCATTAGGAAACACTAAGGACACGTTTACACGTGAGCAGCCCTACTAAAAACGGAAAGGTCTGTCCTTTGCGTCTTCAAAACATGTGCGCGTTTACACGAACAACCAAAAGCGCTGCAGTGTGCATGCCAGGCCAGCAGTCGGAGATGAAAGTTTGTAATGACATACCTGGTGCTGCTGAAGTTGTTAAATTCCTGTTGCTGCTAGACCCCAAGCAGTCACAAATTAGAGAATTCAGCTGTAGTTTGACTTCTTGAATTACTCTACGAACACTTTAATTCATCTTAACAGACTGTCGTCAAATTGACCTGCTCTCGGTGCACTGCAGAGTGTTTAATTAGAGTTTGGTAATGGCTAGAGCGGTTCGCACTGACTTGCGCTAGCATTAGCATTAGCGTCGTCACCATGTTTACAGGCACTCCGCTTGCCAGTTTACACAGCCGGAAAGAAGGTTGCGCTTTCAAAAGATTCCACTCTGGAACCCAGTTTCAAACGTTCACGGTTTCAGTGGTGCCAGCACACTGTTTTCATGTAAAAGAAAGGCCGAACCACAACAAAAGTGTTGCTTTTGAAAACTTGTGCAGTGTAAACTGCCTCTAAAACATCAGCGTTCAGCAAGCCAAGTTAACTATGATTCAATTAATGCTCTTAACACTGTCGGACCATTTGCGCATTTCTTTGAAGAGATGCAACAGGAAAACCTCACACTAAGCTTCAAACTGGATCCACCTGGTTGCAATTATTCCTTTCTGTTCGGTTGTGTTCAGCTTTCAGTCCCTGATGCTGCCAACTGGGCTGCTGCACAAGAGTCAAAGCATTTACTCAATCAATCTTTGAGAATGCTCGCAGGAAGTTCATGTACAAGTAAAAGGAGTGAAGTCAGCATCTGGTTTTAAGCCTGTGAAAACAGTTGAATAATATCTGTTATGAATCTGACAGAATTTCAATTATTTTGGCTTCAGGTTGAGATGACAAATTTCTTTACTGTGTTTTTCTTGCCTCTGCAAATTTGGCTCAATTTTTTTCTGGCTCTTTAAGAGTAAACTTTAAAGTTTTATCTTTGGGAGAAGATCAGGATCATGTTTGTTATCAAAGACGATCATGACATATCAATTTTAGGGGAATTCTTGTTGAAGTGTTGAAATCATCACAACTTCCCAGTGCATGAATTGACGTCTGTAAATGTCTTTTTCAAGTCTAACCCAGATATATTCCTTTTTTTATTCCATGAGAAAGAAAAGCAGGAAATCTTTGTATTAGTAAGGCTGGAACCGAAAAACCTTGTTACTTTATCACTTTAAATCTCCGCTGAAAAAAATGCCTAAATGATTAATCAATAAAAGCATTTGTTTCTGCTATGAATATGTTGCGGCTCAAACTTTATGAACCTGACTTCTTCTCAGGAGTTCCCAGCCGTCTGGTGGCACAGTGACATAATCAGAGAGCAATGTTTAAACACACACACACACACACACACACACACACACATGCACATGTATACACACACACATTGTCACAAACTGAGCCTTGTGTGCCCGCTCAAACCTTTTCAAAACTGTGCGGATGTCCATCTCCATGTTTAATTGGAGAAGTCTGAGGAGGAGGACAGTGCAGGGGCACAATGATGGCTTTGTGGCCCAATGAGGAGGTGGGGAAGGTGGGTTGAGGAGGGGGGCAGTGTGTGATTGAGGGGTGAATAACACGACCAGACCAAATTAAGATGTGGCAGAGGGCCAAGATGGCTGCCTGGGTCTTCCACTCCTCGACCCTGCGACCAGGCCGGTCAGTCATCGTTCGCCCGATGAGCGCGTTCTGCGACAGTAAGATGACTCTGGCTGGTGCAGCTCATGCCAGGATGGAAACAGAGCCAAGCGCAAAGCAGACCTATTGTTGTATAAACCAGTTCTGGGCAGAGCTGAAGCTTATTGGTTTACATGAGGACTGAAAACAATCTCCAAACACAAAACTCAGGACACAAAATGCAGGACCTTGTCTCCATTTTTAGTGGGTTAAAAAACATCTTCCCTATGCCATCTGTCCAAAAGAGTGCGAGACAGACAGACAGACAGAGAGAGAGAGAGAGAGAGAGAGAGAGAGAGAGAGAAAGAGAGAGAGAAAGAGAGAGAGAGTACTGAGGGCCACTGAGGAGGGGACAGAATCCCAGGAGAGAGGAGGGGGTGGTAGGAGGACAGGGTCTGAGGGTCTCTCTGGGAAGCCTCACCCAGATTAGTCACACAGAATTAATCGCAGCGGAGAACAATGGTCGCCGAGGTTCTGGCAACCCCAGCTGTCGCCCCGTGAAAGAAAAGAAAAGCAAGATTTAAGTCTGCGAGAGTTTGGCTGCCGAGTGTGGTGGCAGTGACACACACACACACACACACACACACACATACACACAAACACTCTCACTGTGACCCCTGTCCTCATCAATGTCCACTCATTTCTGTCTCAGCTCTCCGACCATTTGCCTCCCAGAAATAGTAACAGTGGTGTGAGCGCTCGCATGTCAACCAAAAATCTGAGTCATGTCAAACCACACATTCACACATATTTCCCACAAACCTCTGCAGGTATTCCTGCAGGTCCAAGACAACAGACAAACAGATGTTAAAAACTTACTTGCACTCTCCATTTCCATCTGAACCTGCTTCACACTTCCCCTGGTTCGAACAGAACTCCGTGGGCATGGAGCATCTTAGACCTGCGAATGGAAAGTTTTACTACACCTGCACTTTCCCAAAACTTTGAAGAACTTTTAAACACACAGTTAGTACATTGTAACACTCGCTTCAGGTGAGGCGGCATTTTCCTCAGGAGAATCATGAATAGCACAGGTAATACTCCATGAATGTGAGGGATAGGTGTGACTATTGCCACCTCAAAGTGCAGTTTTTGTGGTGAACAGGGACTTGACACTGGCTTGGCAGTTGCATACTCCTCCGTGCAGCCATCCCAAAAAGGAAGGAGCCATTTGGGGAGTGACACAGCTTTGCAATAATATATAAAGAAAAACAGATCTAGGCATGCCTTTACATATTAGTGAGAAAAACTGAGTACTGCTGGACAAGCGGGAGAGCTGCCAGGGCAAAAAACAACAAGAAACAAAACAAAAAAACATAAACTGAGCAGAGGGCTGGTGGAAAAACATATTTAAGGGAAATTCCAGCAGATTCTTTAGGTCATATGATAAACTCAATGCAAACTAACTGTAAATTCTGTGAGACTGCAGAATGAGTCCAGAAAGTCAACAGTTCACTGCGAAACTGAAGTTTCAGTCCATCAGTGTAAGCACGTGAATGCAACAAGTTCAAATCAAACTCTAACGTCACTCTGAGCTCCACAAGGTAACGTGTAATAAATATGAAAGTGGGCTGTAAAATTAATTTTCCTGAGGCAGAAAACTGAGCTGATCAGACTGAATCCCAACCCGCCACTCACTCACCTCGTGTTAGTGCTATCAGCGACAACAAGAAAGTTAGTTTCACAAAAAACATATGCATTCCTTCTGGTTTAAAATGGTTGTACAAATCCACGTGGGTTTTTTCATAGATCCGATATAGTGTCTTCCTCTTCGTCAGATGAAAAAAAAGCAACCGACTTTCAGTTCATCCTTGAGTAAATCCACCCAGAGAAAGTAAAGCGCGTCGGTGAACTCCGACCATGGGATGTTGTCACCTCAGATCCCGGGTTGGAAATGACTTGAGGGACTCACTTCTCCATCTGCTGCTCCACATCGAGGGGCGTTACTCACACACACACACACACACGCACACACACACACATTAACAGTCCCGCAGTTGGAAAACTAGACAGGCACAAGATGTAGCTTAGATAAGGATATAGTGCGAAAGTTCAGTTAGCTTTTGTCACTAGTGATTAATTGCTAAAAAGTCTGAATCATTTGTCCTGCAGTTAGTCTGTGTCATCATATTCCCTTATCATGTAAAAGTCAGCTTGCAATAACAGCTTCTTTAGGTTAAGTTAAATTTAGTTTAGTTAAATTGTCATTTAAGAATGATAGGGTTTTTTTTCTGATGAAACTTTATCTGCACAATAAATAAATTAGTTACACTTTGGTTATATTTTATGCTGATGTGGCATTATGCTAAATGAAATACTAATTACTTAGCACCTATCTCAAGTTGTGACCATGGTGTTGACATGGGGACTCTTAATGAACTTTGATGACTGTTTATTTACCAGAGAAGTTGTAGTATGAGACAGCATGTGTGTTCCCAAAAGTCAGGCGATCACTGTATCTATTTTTTTCAGCTTTAGTAACTTTGCAGATTCAGATGTAATTATAAAATATAGTCTAAACCAAAACTATCTAGCCTAAATGTTAAGTGAACCAGCAGTTTTTATAGTCCAAGTGAAATTAGATCATTAATGATGTTTACACATTATGCATAAATAATTATAATCCAACAGGCTAATATAATATCTTTTGTTTTCTTTTTTTAAATGGCCATTCTGTATAATGAGGAATTTTGTTACTCCATGTGTATTTTTATGGAGTACTCTTGTAGCAGTTACATTTTGCATGAACTTTTACTTATAGTATTTTTCTTGACCAAAAAGATCTTCATACTTTTTACACTATTGGTCATGCTAAAATTCTACAAAAAAAAAAAAAAAAAAAAAGAATTGGAAAAAAAATCAATTTTTACCAACATAAATGTAGAAAACTTGAATCTTCTACTTTGGCAGCAAGTTTTTATCTGCATAGCACAAAATATCCTATAAAATGTGTCATATTACTGTTTGATGTATTCAGTAATAACATTCTAGTTGCCGTCTCAGCAATAACAACAAAGAAACCAAACTGGCTAAATGTAGCTTGAATCCAAAATTTAAGTGTAAATTTCTGTGCCTTTAAAAGCCCACATCAGTCAAACTCCGTCCTGCATCAGGGCATCACTGCCCGACAAAGCACCGGCTTATTAGCAGTTAAGATCTTCACTGATAAATAAATGCTGACGAAGATGAAAGTTTTCACTCAGCCAGCCTGCAGAGTCGGCAGAGATTCCCATCAGGTGGTTTGTGAACAGAGACTGAACAGCTTCACACAGGTAACTGCTGTCATGCACAGGTAGAAATCAGAGACTGATAACGCCAGGCATTCACATGGTTTCACATTTTCTGACGTGGGATCAGTTTAGGGTTTAGATGTTTAGCCTCCCCTTATACTTTTCGTTATATTTAACAGTTTTTAAGCCCAAAGTCCTAAAAGTGCTCAGAATACTGTAAAGTTTAAACATAGTCAGTAACGTAATAACAGAACCAACTTCGTCTGTTCATGAGAAACATCTGATGTGGTTGAAAGCTCAAGAATAATCAAGTAAATTGACCTTTAGTGGGAATTGTCTTGTGAAAAACAAAGTTTTAGGTCATATTATGGAACCTCAAACGATAGAATAATTCATTAGCTTTGTTTTAATGAAAATTTTTCGACGAGTTTAAGTGTTCCTTTAATTACCCTAAGCTGCACCTTGGAAACACTTGGAGAAGGTGCCTATTC
Source organism: Naso brachycentron (assembly GCA_029874485.1). NCBI lineage: Eukaryota > Metazoa > Chordata > Actinopteri > Acanthuriformes > Acanthuridae > Naso > Naso brachycentron. The sequence goes on from JAQFJA010000022.1 coordinate 11,882,541, forward strand.
TTACAACATGGTGAAGACGTAGGATGCTTAAATCAAATCCAGCAGAGAGAGATAATTGCAAGGGCTGACTTGCAATTTTCAAATATACAAAAAAAAACAAAAAAAAACAAGAAAAAAGACCTACAAAAGTTTAAACTTCAAACTTTCTGCGTGATCACTTAAAAAATTAAACTGCATGTGCGTATAAGGATAGCTGTATGATTTATCTCTTTCTAACTTAAGCTACGAACTTATCAACCACCCTCGTAATGAAGCTTAGTGGAAGTTCAGTCAGAAGACTGATGACGCATGCCCTCTAAGTCACTATGCATTTCCCGCTGTCACTACGCTGCACTACTCATCATCCTCTTCATCCAATCACAATCTACCACCCTTTCTCTTTTCATCCAAACAGTCATTAGTCGTCGAATTTAAAAGTGCTCTCTCTCTCTGCTGTCATTCAGCCCGAAAAGTTTTGCAAAGCCCACCTCCACCCCGATCAAGAAACTGGCCATCTTCAATCAAACTTCTTCTGAAGTTCTACCTCATGAAGCATCATCTCCCTTCTCCACCGCCAGTGTCTAGGCTCCGGGGGAGTACTCTTTTCATAGGAAGCATCCAAACCATCAAGCCGCTTCCTAGATGATCTTCCTGTGGGGTCTAAGCGCCAAAGACTACTTTTCTGAGCACAATAAACTCGATCTCATTTCAAACCTGACATTCTCTTTTATTCTTATTAGTCTATCCTGATCGAAATACATATATAGGTGTGTGTGTGTGTGTGTGTGTGTGTGTGTGTCTGCTAACACGTTAACTACATTGGATTTAAATCTTAAGATTTCAAGTACAAAACAAGGACTCATGCCAGATATGTCTCATCCACCGTGTTGTCAAATTCCTTGTCAAGAACTGTTTCCCCTCGATACCTGCTCCAATCTCGCTGGGAAATACTGAATTTGACACAACGCTGACTGTGTAAACACACAATATGAAAAGCCTGTGAAGGCGATGATTAATCTAATGCTAATGCTAGCGCAAGCCAATGGATTTCTCAAAAGCCATGACCAAACTCCAACTGAAAACTCCACAGTGCACCCAACGCAAGTCTAATATGACGACAGTCTATGGAGGTGAATTCAAGTGTTCAAACTCAATTTAAGAAGTCAAACTATGGCCAAATTTCTTTCGTTTTTGATGGTTGGAAGCAACAGGAAATAAACAAATTCAGCAGCTCCTATGGTAGGTCATTACAAAGTTACACTGCCAACTACAGGCCTGGCATGCATACTACAGCACTTTTGGCTGTTCATGTAAACACAGATTTTTTTCAGAAGGAAAGACTTTCATTTTTAGTAGAGCTGCTCTCGTCTAATCTGGCTGAGTCTTCTACCCTCTTGTCTAATTAAAGAATTAGTAACAGATGTGTTGCCAGCATTGCATTTTGGTGAATCAACCAGGAGAGAGGGCTACAGAGCCGCTTGCAGCTAAATAGCCACATGAATTCATCCCATCAATATCCGGCCTCCATTCTTTCAAGGTAAAAACATTAATAGGCTGCTCCTGCCCGACACAATTGGAGGCTGCAACCGGCCAACATGATATGATTGGCTAAAAACGTTATCATTTCCCACGCTGCAAACTTCCCCATTTCTTATCTGACCAGCATAATTCAGTTGGTTTAAAGCAAACATTTTCATAACAACTTTAACATTTCTCACCTGAGCTGCCCAATGCAATGTGATTGGTTAAAAACACACACAGACACACTGACAGACTAATCCCTATGTCTCATCAACCCACTGCCGGACCTCCATTCTTCCAGGTGGCAAGACAAAAATCTATAGAGGTTTGACCAAACCTTAGAAAAACAACAACATTTTTTCTCAATTATTTCTGGCATATATTGCACGTGTTCTCTATAACCCAACCCTTTAACTGCTTTGCCAAGACACCTTTAATGAAAGAATGTGACAGCACAAGCCATTTGACATCGGCTAAGCTGTGGGTGTCAAGTGTGATTCGTTGGGCATGATAAAATCACCATGAAAACCACTAAGTAAAGCCAATAAAGACTTCACTTATACTGCGCTTATTTAGGCTGTGTCACTGCGGGAAAGCTGTTTTTTACACTGCGCAGGAATGAACTGCAGCTCCTGCTAACCAGCGAGCAGCAAATCCTTGTTTTTACAGCTACCGATCTGAGCATTTAAACAACATGAAGGACAAGGAAATTGGTGACATTTGCAAAGGCTAATTATCCCTCACACACAGGTAATTCTTCCCTCAGTCATTCATTGGCAAGAAGCGGGGATGCTGGAGCCGCAGACACAGAGCTTAATGTCGACAGGTTGATTTCACAGACTTCACACCTTGTAATTAAGGATGACCTGAAAACAAAACCCTTTACGGCTGACTACTAATCATCCCTCCCTTCTGCAGCGCACAGCATGCTGATCAGCAAGAGATAAGGAACAATGACGACTGTATGAAGCTGAAACCAAAGAGAGGTCGTTGTGTCAGAGTGCTGCGCTTTGTTATAAATCCCTGTAAACACAATAAAATACTGGCAAAGGAAAAGTTAAAGAAAATGAGAAAAACAAAGAAGTGATTACCACACGCTGACACACACAGATGGCAGCATTTAGACTAAATATGTCAACTTAACTTATGAACACATTTTGATATAATTATTAGACTCATTTAGACCAAGTTTACATCAATTAGCCTAATAAAGTCAACAGTAACTTTTGAGATGAGGTAACTGAAAGTGCAGAAATAACTGACTTCCTGGTTTTAGAACTTATTACTTCACCACTCTACAGTAATTAATCTATATTGGCACTTTATTCAGTGCAGTGGTAGCAGGATGTTATGTTTTTGATAAAAGGGATCATACAGCCTCTGGCAAAAAACACTTTTAGATTCTTGGTTGATTTTTGGATGGATTCAGCAGTCATGGCACCGTTGAGAATACAGTTCAAAGCAAATAAAGAAATACTCAAAGGGAAAAAACTTTCTGAAGAGATCCCACTTTAAACAAAACTCTCTCCCTCGGCCAATGTTGTGACCTATCGAGTAGTCCATGTTGCATCTGTGCCTTTCAACAGGTGCATTCTGGGATCTGCTGCAACCTTGCAGTGATCCTAAATAAAGAAAGGGAAGAAGAAATCCATCAAGGAGAGAGGTGAGTCTGAGGTTATAGAGAATTTATAGACGAGAGTTTCAACAATAGTAAGGCATGATGCTGTCATGGAGGAATTGCCATTTTGGTGTAAAGGTCTCTTTTCCAAATCTCTAACTATTATATACGACAGGCTTCTTTCTTTAATTGTACTTATGGATTTAATTATGCAGCAGAGCCTCCGAGGAACCCACAGAAAAGGCTAATTAGATTTAGTACTGCTTAAGTAAATGTTGCAAGTGAGTCTTGTTCTTTGTCGGTAACAGTGATCTTCACTTTGGATTTCAAAACCATTTTTACAGCCAAAAACAAGCTGATTAACAACTTAGAGATCTAAGTGTTTCTTTTTTCTTTTTACAGTAACTCGTTTTTGTGAGGTTGTGTAAAAGACGAGTGGGCGGCTTGTTCTTAAAACAATCCCCTTGTGCTCTTTTGGATTGTGTTTTTGTTGTTGTTGGGTTTTTTTTGACCTGCACTGTACAACATGTTGTGTGGGTAAAGACAGCTAGATACAAACTGAGCTGACTCATCCTCTGACCTGCAGTCCCTTGCTCTCTCTTTGCTCCCATTTAGATTATTATGACAACCTGCTGACACTCAAACATTCAGCTGACGTGTTCGCGGAGTTTCATTTGCATTGTGAGACCCCAGTCGCCCTCCTGTAGCTTGTTTGAACCCCTCCAGTTCAAATAAAAAAGCTTTTACACATGCATATTTGGATGCGTCTGTCATTGTCTGTCATCGGCAGCGCGAGGCAGGAAGTACTGCTGTTGATCCCGCTGTCTACTCATGGTGATAATGTGATGTAATGTGATTTAAAGCGAAAAACTTTTTGGTTCTTTCAATTGTGCATAGTGGGTCAGAATCTCAATCACAACACAATATAACATCTAATCATTATTTAACAGCGTATTGGGCCATTTTTGAATTTAGGTTATCTCACTTAGCCAGACTTCTTTCCACACACACTGCACAGTAGGTGAAACATAATGACCGTTAGTGCGCATTAAATTTGAAAAGGCAACGTCCAAGGGTTTTGAGAAATCTAATCCTCTCTCTTTCAGAACTGCTCAATGCTAAGGCAATGCCAGACCAAGAAAATCAAGTCCACTCAGTGGAGTGGGCGGAGTCTCTGCTCTGGGCCCGAGCTAAACAAATGTGTCTTAGCCGGGAAGCAAACTTTTTCAGTTCCCATTGATTTTCTGTCTGATTTGCATGAAAGTATATGTTTCACAGAGGAGCCTTTTAACATGGCATAACAGTTTGTCCTCTGTAGAAAAAAAAATCATTCTTTTGCTCATCCAGCTCTGACACCCCATGCACTGTATAATCAGCCCCATCTTTTGTGTTTCATTGTTCCATTGTCTCAACTAATCGTTTTGAACTATAACCAATTGTCTGTTTTGTTTCTCTGATTCCGGAATTTTTTTTTCAGTCAACAATCGGTTATGTTGCCAGGAGCTCCTTGCTTCTCGTCCACATGGTTTACCGAGATCTGCTCAGTTCGGCCAGAGTCTCACGTTGGTTTGCAGCAGGTTTAGAGTGTTATTGCTCAAGGGCACCTCAGCTCTACATGTTGCTCGGACGCATTTCCCCAGCTAAACCTTTGGCCCAAACACCCACTGACTGCATCTGAATGCCTACACACAAACACCCACACTCACCCTCTCATTGTACACTGTCAGGAGCCAAGCTTAAGATCATTTCTCCTTCAGACACCAGCAAGTGGTGCTGTTCTCTTTCCGTTTCCTCTGTTAGCTGTATTTATGGTTATATTATGATAAAATACTTGGGGATGGAACCCTCCTCTGTGCACTGATTTTAATCACACCAGATTAACTTGTGCCAAACAAATGCATCCTGGGAATGTTCCTGAATATTTGTGTTCACAAACAACAAAGGCCCCTACACTGTATATGATGATAATGAAGACTGAAGGATCTGCGTAAATAATGTAAGTGGATTTTTATACTGGTATCAAACTGTGAAGCAACCTTTCATGATACATGTAAGTTTACAAAAATCAGACAGACTTTAGAGCTGATGTATGGATTAAAGTCACAGTTTTGTAATTACAATTGAACTATGAACCATCCATTCATTCATTTTCGCAACAGTTTATCCTTTACAGGGTTGCAGGGAAGTTTGGAGCAAATCCCAGCTAACATTGGGCGAGGGAGGGGTACACCCAGGACAAGTCGCCAGCTCATCGCAGGGCAGACATATAGAAACAACCAACCAGCCAACAACCAATTAACCTGCATGTGTTTGGACTGTGGGAGGAGGCCAGAGTGCCCGAAGGGAACCCACGCAGACACACAGGGAGAACACGCAAACTGCACACAGAAAGATCCGACCACAGCCGGGTATTGAACCCAGGACCCTCCTGATGTTAGACGAAAGCAGCTGGATTCGAACCCAGGACATCATACCAGCCAAGGTGAGAAGTTGTATCATTGGATGGTGTTTTTAGGGCTAATTTGTTAGCGTTAACCATGTTATTATTTGTTGGTCCTTTCTTCTCTGTTTGTCTAACAAATAATTTACAAAAAAATTAAGAAATACTGTATGCTGTATGAAGGTTTAGTCTGGAAAAAGAGACATGTTATTTTCAATTTTCTGTCATTCTGTGTAGCTGATACAGTTTGTGCTTGCATTACCTAAAGCATGTTTAAGTGTATGTATATGTGTTTCTTCTCCTATGCAGGAAATTCTCATTAAATGTCAGACCAGCTACTGCTGAAAGCCTACAGTTTTAGTTTGGGTTTTATATTTTTTTTCTATTTATTTTTTATTGTTTAAGTTAAAACTTTTGCAAACTGGAAGAACACTGACACCCATGTCTGTGGGTTTTCCCATAATTGGCTTTCTCTTATCTGAGTTGAGGGCATGTAAAGAGATTTTAAAACCCTCTGAAACAAACACTGGTCAAATTAAAAGTGTGAATCCCAAACAAATTATCGTCCGACTCTGCAGTTCCCCTACAAACGTCTCTACTGAGCTTTTTCATGTGTCCTCATGTTGATCTGGTGGATTATAAAACTAAGCTTCTCACACCATGCTGCTCGGACAGGCCCCTCAGCTCTACCAGTCTGGGTCTTTTAACTGTTCCAAAGTCAAGGTTAACAGCAAAGGGTGACCGAATATTCACAGTTCGCTGTTCTGCCTCCCAAGAATCAGCAGCTGAGTTTGTTACTGCTTTTAAATCTTGTCTGTTAGCTTATTTTTATAGACTAACCTGTATAATTTTATCTCTTTTTTTATTCGAATTATGTTTTTTGTTTCTGTATAACCATATATGTACATATGTAGGCTTGTGCTGCAATGTTGAATTTTTATGCTTTAATGGTGTTTTTTATTTTCTTTATCTGAAAAACACCTTGTACTTATCGCTTGAAAGGCGCTCCAAAAATATTCTGTAATATAATTATCATGTTTCAGCTCTTTTAAAATTTTCCTTCTGCATGTTACCTATGACTGATAAAATTACAAAGGGGATAAACCACAAGCTGGTGAACATTGTGAAATATTTACCAGCTTAACAACGCCCCAAGAAATCCATCAGCAGTTGGTGGAGACCAAAAAACAGAGTGTAAAGGAGATGCAATACAGGACTTACTGTTATTGGGTGGCCAGAAACATGAGTCCAGATGAATGCTAATGCTAACACACTAGCCATTCGAAAAGCTTGTTTCCCAAAGAGGCAAAAAATTCAACTCATGCATTTAAGTTTAAGTGATATATTACATGTGTATGTGCCACATAGCAGCGGTTACAAAACACCAGTAAAACATGCAACTAAGGTGCTGATCATGATATATGAACAACAGGAGCAGTATTAGAAATTTCTAAATGCACCTCATATATAACTAAATAGTATCTAATTAGCTTAATGATCAGTGGGTGTGTTGAGAATTCTTGAAGTCCTTTAACTGTTGTTGATGTTAACACTGTTAACATGCCTCCTTCAGTGAGTGAGGAGTGATTTTAAGAAACCACTTGTGTCAGAATGAGCTTGGGTTTTTGTTTTTCCTAAGAAAGAAGTCCCTCCAGCAGCTCCGAACCCCTCATATCAGGAGGGCTAATTAGGCAGATAACCACGATGCCGGCACTTTGACACTGCATGCGATGTTTGTGATTCAGATAATAAAGCTTACTCGGATGCTGTGTGGTGTGAAAGTGTCAGCTGAAGGCCTTAAATAGAAAAAAAGGCAGAAAATACAGCCAATTAGTCCACAGCACAAGCAGCAGCAGCCAGGTGATGATGGCCTCGGCCTCACCTGCTCACAGGCTGCCTGACCCCTGAGTGACCAGAGGTGTGTGTGCTGCAGGACTTACTGCATCACAACAAATGTGTGTGTGCGCGCCGCAGAGTCGCATTAAAAAGCCCACATCTTCTCCTTCTCCAAGCCTTGACCATTCATCAGTTTATGATTTAGCCTATTACATGAGTCATAATCAGTGTGTGTGTGTTTATTTAAATTAGAAATTAACATGAGTGACAAGAAAGAAATGGAGACGGGTAATATAATGAGACTGCTTCTTTGTGAGTGTGTGTAATATGCATGTGCTTTGTTTACTCTGCTTGAGCGTCCTTTAAGTCCACTGATTCTCATTTCCTTGAGCCCACGAGATAGCACGCAATGCAACAAAAAGTAAGCCTTTAATTAAATGAAGGCGGCAGAACCGATCTATAATTGCCTTCAGGCCATGACACAGAATGCGAATTTTAAGTATGCAGATTTCTTAGTCCGCTCTGTGAATATCAGTCCACAGAAGACTGACCTTTCAGACAATGAGGGAGGCAATACTTACTTGACAATGCTCTCTGATTGGCCTGTGCAGAGAATACGAAAGTGTCGCAAGTGTAACCTGATGTAGCGGATAGAGTTATTTCTTTCTTTTGTTGAATGGAAACAAGCAAAAAAAAAAATCCCTGCACCTTACTGTCCAATCCACTACATAAACCTGCTCTGGAATACATCAATTTGACAAAAATTCTGCATATCAAACCAAATTTCCTTCTATTCATGGGATGATTATGCTTCAATCGTTGGTATCTGAAATCTTCCCCACACATCTTCCCAGCGTCAGAATGTCAGAGTCTGCGTCTGACATTTTTGTCACTTTCTCAAATCCGACAATGGAGCAAGCACACCCACTTCATGCAAGGACTATTCAGGCATACAAAGCTGAAAAACTGCACGATTTGAACTTTTCTCACAAGCTCTCTTTTTCATCCTTCACATAACTGCTTCCGTCACTTCTCTTGTGCACAAACAAAAATGGCATATCGAAGATGCTTTCAAAGAGATACCGCATGAAAGTTTGTGCTGTTATTCCCATTTGTATGATTATTTTGTGTTGCTCCTGTCTATGCTAACAGGCTATTGTCCAGCCCTTGACTATGCTGAACAGAACAGATATTCATAGCTTTCACGTGACATCACAGCCTTATCAGAATGCCCACCTGGCGGGTAAAAGAGAGGTTCTTCGGCAGTGGCCACCCTGCTGGATTGCTATACCATTTGCCACCCGACAGCAGTTTTATCTGTATTTTTAGCCAAAATGATGGACAGTTGTTCCAGACACCTCATCAGTGCATGTAGTGCCACTCAGTTTGTTAACAAATGCTAGCAGTTCCTAGATTTTGGCACCTTCGTGTGAATATACTTCTCCTACAACGCCATAAAAGTGCATTGAACGAATCGCATCAATCCTTCCTTCTCCACAACAAGTCTGCCAATGGTTTACCTGACATCTGACTAAAAAAAAAAAAAAAAAAAAAAAAGATTAGATTTATGTCATACTGCCCCTATAGGATGACTACAGTGACCATAAATTTGACAACCCCTAGATCAATGTCAGCTGTGTTGTTAGCTAGGTAACAGTAATGTTGGCTAATTTAGCCATTACCCTTGCTTTGACAATGAAGAATTTCTTCACCTCCCAAATGGCAGCATTTTTTACTTGTCCTAAAAGAGGATTCTGTGTGAGTTGGCGGACAGCGGAGTACACTGTCGTTCCGGAGCGGAACCGTTCCGGAGCCGTTCCACATCCAGTGTATTTTCGGGGTAAGGCAAGGGATTCTCTATATGTAATCATCACCAAAGTGGAGGTCTGGGAGAGATTTCACTGTTTTTAGTGGTTGAAAAAGCCTGGCGGGTGCTGTATCAGGTTGCGTGTGCAAAAAAATTGCAGTTTGCTCAAAAATCTTTTTGGCTGCAACCAGCAGCTCTGTAGGTTGCTCTGTTAGTCAATTGGTGGTTGGTTGGTTCTCAAAAGTTCCCTACTCTGTGCCAGCCACAGTTTTTGCCTTAGGAGGCTGAAATTTGGCATGGGGGTCAAGTAGGTGTGTGTGTGTGTGTGTGCGTGTTTGTTTTCATGCCAATTGGCTAAAAGGGGGAGTGGCCTATTGCAAAAAGGAACATATCTTCTAAATGGATTAACAGACTTGCACAAGATTTTGTGTAAAGGATGACCATGAGCCAAAAGACAGCTAATTACCCGTTAGGGCTAACTGGGAAAAAGGGACGTGGCAGTGGGTGTGGTCTGTAACAAAGATGCATAACTTCTAAACAGATTCATGTAACATTGCCAAACTTTGTAGAAACACACATACACTTTTGACGTTCACAGCTTGCCCCACCCCTACACTCTGGCCCCACCCATTTCCATAACTCATCAACCCTTTGTTGTAGACTCTTGAAGGAGGTATCAATGCAGACAGTCATTTTCTTTCTTCCCAAATATACAGTAGAGAAAGGATTTAACATTGTGATGCGTCCGTAACTTTATGATGACATGTGATGCCCAGGATGACTGTAACATTTTTAGCTGCTGGTCGCAGCTATTGCAAATTTGTGCTTATGTCTTCTGCTAAGAGGTGATCTAAATATTCCTGTCTTGGAATAGATAGGACATTCACTGAGCTGCATCTCCACTGAATGTCCACTGTTAGCCACCGTGTTGATTGAATGTTTTGCCTGCTGGGGCTCTGTGTGAGTAACGTGACTTAAAGCTTTGAATAAACATGTTTGTCTTGTGTTGTCAGCCGACACTTAAGACAGAACTAGTTTGTTTCAAGCATAGTTCAGCTTTGAGGCGTAGAACATGGAAGTGTTAGAGGTAAGAATAATTTCAGAAAAGATCATTTAAACCTTGTCACAGTCATGTCAGTAGTTGTCACAGTTTTGTTGCTGGAGTGCTTGACATTGTAAAGCGTATTCAGCCTGTGAGATCCTTGTTTTTGTGAGTTGTTTGTGCATTGATCTATAGGTAATCCGTCTGAACTCCAGTAGGGGGGGATCACACTCTTTTCCCTTAATCAATACAAACAGAAGGAGCTGGCTGTGCACTGTTTTCTTCAGCCTTCCCCCTCACTGTTTGTTGTTTAAGATCATTACCATTTGAGCTAATTACAGACAGACATATTTTTGTTGTAAGCTTCACCTGTATCGGTCTAGGAGTTCAGTTCATGTGTCAGCTGGAGAGGAGGTAAACTTTTTGAATAAGTTCTACAAAGACGACTTAATGTTGTTTAAGAGTTTAGTTGTGCTAACCTGAGTATGTTTTTGTGTGTTTTAAAAGGTCAACACTGAGTCTATAAAGGTACAACAGCAGGAAAAAATTGTTTTGAAATTGAAATTGTTTTGCTCTTTTACAAAATCACAGCATAACTTGGTCTTAAACGTACACATTTTTAGTTGAAACACATGGGCTCAGAGTTCAGTAGATTAATTTGTTTACCAACTGTTCCCCCTTTGTGGTTCACTTACTTTTGTCACCTGGATTTTCTTGTGCACCAGGCACTATACAGTGAATCCATGGTTCCCTTTCATTTTAATTCCTCATTAAAATTTTATCCTTTTTCATTTTTGTACATGTTTATCTGTTTTATTCTGCTATGGTAATGCAAACTCATTATTGTGTCATAGCAGCCGTCACATTGTGAGATGATCATTGTAAATTTCTCATAGAGTCAAAGTCCATTTCAGGCTATCTTAGGTCACAAGACCAGGACAACAGCTGTCTATGACCCTCTTTCACTGTGAGAATATAGGACCACCACTATGGAGCCCCAACCAAAAATATCAACACTTTTAGTGATTTTCCTCTGAGATGGCCCAAAATCGCACAGTGAAGGGGGCATTAGGGTCCACAACTCATGATTCAACTTTCAGGAGGCAGGTCTGGATGAGACATTGTTTTCTAAATAAACTTGAGATCTGGGATTTTAGTTGTTTACACAGGTTTTTTAAATACGGAGCAACCCACAACAAATCGTCCAATGACCCCATTTCCTCTTTCCACAAGCAAGGCAGCCCGTCTGTCAATTTTATGTGAAGCATTGTATTTGGATGAAAGAGTGTGCTGCATTGTGTGGAAACATCATTGTGATGTGTTACAAATGCCTGTCAGCTTTAATTTTAACTATGATTAACGAAAAATGCAGATGTATCAGAAATTAATCTGGGTGTCAAGCTTCACAAAAGTTGGATCTGCGTGGAAATGTTCCACAGTAGCCTACGTTCGTTTTTCTCACAACTTGCAGGAAAGTGGAGGTTCTGAAATCATCTTTACGTCAGAGGAGAAGCGATACAACAATACTGTAAATGAATGCAGAGTGCATGCTGCATTCTTATACCCACAACTACAGTGCAATCTCCGTATGTTGAATGATCTGGCTGACTCATATTTGTTTAAACTGACTGCAGGGAGAGACGGCAGTGTGCTGGGTGAGCTAGACCGACTTTTAACAAGAGAGAGAGTGGCACACTGCGCAGTTAATTTAAGTTTGTCTCAACAGAAACGCTCTGCGCTTCTAGACACACGTCAGACAGACTCAGCTCTGTGTCTGTTAGTGTTAACTTCTGTAATTGTAAGGTCCGTCAAAAATTTAAATTCTGTGCCGCGCCTGAATTGACATGACGCACCAGATGAAGAAGGAAAAAAAAGGCACTGGGAAATACCTCAGAAATTAGCGTGTTCATTTGGGTCTTAGCTCACATTGATAGCCGAGCCCAGCAGAGCCGAAGTGAGGTGAGAAAAACCTGTATCTACTGTGAGGTCAACTGACCCTGTAATGGCGAGTGTACCCATTCCCATTGCACACAAAACCCCAATCTTAGCAGGTTAACATGGCTTTTTTTACTGGTGGAAAAGGCGTATTTGTGAAAGTGCCGCCATTTAATTCAGATTACACAGCTGAACAATTTTGTTAGGTTTAGAAAAACAACAGTTGGTTTTGATACTTTCAGTTTCGCCCAGGTTTTGAACCACTGTCCTCTGGACAATGGTCCAGACATCAGCTGAAGCAGTTGCTACAAGCACTAAAATCAATGCGGATGGGTCTACTTTGGAGATTGCTGAAAATATAATAAGTCCATCGACAGCTGCAGTCAGTTTCCAAGCAGTGTGAGTCAGAAAAAGGGGATCCAATTTGTCGATCTCTGAAACTGCCTGAAAAGAAAAACCACTGGGGAATTTCTGCGGATGATTGAAGAAAAGCTTAATTTCCTCTGATTTGTTGGTCAGAAGGTCTGGTAAATATTTTGTGCCATGTAGCTTGCAGCGCCCTCTTGTTTGTCACAGGGGACATGTGTAGGTGTTGTTGGCACTTCAGCAGCTTTGACACAACAGTTGACTTGACCTCCTGATTCTGAAGAAACACATCCCACTGACACTGCCGATCAAATCGCCCCAGTCACCTGCTTCACATACGGGTTATATACAGATCTAAAGTTACTGAAACAAGACATTTACCTCCTACAGGGCTTGACTAATCGGGTCCTATAGCCCAAAGATTTGAGGATATTGTTATTTATTTATTTTGGGGAAATCAATCCGAATCCATTTGATTTACTGCGAATAATATGGGACTGAATACAACTGCTTTTACTGTTACAGTAGTTATCACTGGCTTTTCTACTGACTGATATGCAAGACCCAGGAAAAATATGATTCTGCAAAAATATAATGATTCACGTGTAATCTTGTAAAATAAAGTTGTTTGACAGGTACAATTTCACTTCACTAGATCTACAAGTCTTTTAATACATAATTGCAACCACTAATCTTTAGGGTTAGGGGGACTTGAGGGATGTTGCAACAGTTTTTCATGACAGTTCAATGACTATAGTGGAAAAAAAAGTCTGTATCTCTGTCCTAGTAACACAATACCCACAATCTCCCATACATGGCAGTCATTCTTATCTTTTCTCACTTTGCAGAAACACTCTGCCAACTGAAAGTTTTCTTACTGACAAAAGCCGTAGCCTTTTTAAAATCGTCCTGATCACATGAGCTTACATTTCCGTTGCACTCTGTGATCATTCTGGCCAGGCTCTACATTAGAGGTTTAAACGAGCACCAAGAGTGCTGTGGGCCAATCAGCGTCTCCTGAAGAGGGTCTGCTGACAGCTAAGGGTGTGGTTTTAGGTTGCCGAACAATGGCGGTGATTCCTGTAACATCAGACCTATCAGAAATTAAGAGTATTTGTTCAGTTGAAGAAGAGCCAAAAACAACACTGAAGGCTTTTTTTTGATGCAAATAATGTTTTC
>JAQFJA010000022.1:11918522-11930243 GCA_029874485.1 Naso brachycentron
AGCCAGGCCCTGCCATCATCTAACACCGGTGGTGTTACTTGGAGTCTGGTGTTGATGCAGGACAGATTGGCAGACGGACTTGCAGTATCAACGTCCACCAGCTACTTGACGTTATCATGGGTTAGTGTTGGCTGTTAATCATGATGCTACATCCTTGTTTTTTTAGCATCAAATCAATAATTAAAACCAAACTAATGAAAAAAGCACATTGGATTATACTCAAGTTTACGCAAGTTAACAATTACCAAAAATGACAGAAACCATCTTTGGGGAAATTATTTTGATGTGTACTTTGATTATTTAGTTTGGCGCACGTCCCATCTGCTAACATGAGGGGGTGGGATTAACGCCCTATAATGTGTCCAGCCACCAGGGGGCGATGGAGATATTTGACTTTACTTTTGAGGAGCTGTCATACTGTCCTTTTTTTTTTTAAAGCCGTGTTTTAGACAATGACATTCTTCTCAGGATGAAGTGCAATAGCTTTAATGATCTCTTTACACGTCATCTAGCGCCACCATCTGGTATTACCTTGATCCTCAACAGTAATATGTGATTAGAGGTAATGAGTAAATGTTAGCATGCTAACATGATAAATTAAAATTGTGAATACCGTAAACAGTATACCATACTGACATCATCATGTAAGCACTAGCCTAATTTATATTCAGAGATTTCTTGGCCAACGTGTGAAGGGTGGAACATGTATGGTATTAATAATATTGACATGGTGTAAAAGAATGGCAGCAGCTGGCTATAAATGTGTGAAGGCGGCGATGCTGCTATGAGCTTTGGGAGCAGCCGGCCACTGTGTTTTTGCCTCTGGCTGGAAGACGTATATGCCGCTGACAGCTGCTGCACATGTATGTGCGCACACGCTCAAACACAGCCGTCACAGAGGTCTTTACACACACAGCATGCCATTGTTAACAGCTGGCAGGGGTTTAACTGCAGTATTACTTTAAGACACGCAAAGGGAGAGAAGATAATGTGGTGTGGTAACCTTGACTGTCAAAACTGGGATGTAAATGCAACAGTGAGACATAAACAGTCACTCTCTTTGCAACTGATACATATAAATCATGTGGAACTGTGTAATCGCTGTGTAACTAGAGTGCCTTGGCACCAAGTATGATCATAGCAGCGTCAAGAGCATTTATTCATTTTGTTTAGTTTATTTGATTTGAAATAAGAGTCTCAGGAAATCAAATTTTCAGATTGTAAGTAGTAGTAATGGACAGGAACACAACAATATAACAACACAATGCAAGCATTTGGATGCAAGTAGTTCTAATTATAAAAAGTTATTAAGTATTGCATAACAAAATGAAGCGAAGGCAAAACTCAGGGTCAAGATAAGTAGAAGTTTCATGGTACCCATTAACAAAGTGTGAAAATGTTCAGGTCATATTCAACTCTGTCTGCAGTTGTTTTATCTGACACCAAACATGCTCTTCAAAATACAAACGTGATTAAATACAAGTCTGCAGTGCATAGCAACAGTTATAGGAACTTTGCAGCTGCCCTTCTCAGATCTTTTCCCTTCAGCTTCCCAAAACTTTGTCGGGAAAACAAGCAGCCTAAAATGTTACTTGTGTCTCAAAAAAGCAAGAAAAAAATTTTCCACTGTGGTTTGGACCAAAGAAGCTGAGCTGTAGGTGTGAGTTCACCCTCCTAAGAGCACGACGTCACTGAGTGCCTTTCTGCAGTGAGTAGACCTGATGAAGAGTCCATCAGCAGCTCTCGGTGCTCCGCTCAGGTCAGGTGTGAGTTTTGAGAGTCCAGAATGTCATTCTTTACCTTGAAAACGCCAATATGACATATAACAATACATAATATAAAAATCGGAATTTAAGGTCCAATTTGACAAACTGTCCTTTTATATTACAGTGTTTAGTTTAAAGAGATGACAAGAAATGATGAGAAAGTGTGTGTGTGTTCATTTTTAAACGTCTTTGTCATTGTTCCATTTCAAATCTGGTAAACTAGATTCCAAATCCAATTTAAAACTGTTGAAATTGTTATGTACTGCACTCAGGCAAAGATATGTAGGAAAGTGAAATAAATACATCATGAGTGTTCACAGATGTTTATGTAAAAAAGTCACATCTTAGAACGAGACACTGAAGGTGGTAAAGGTAAATAAAGACAAAGCCGGATAGAAAAAGAGAAAGGAAGGAAAAGTCAAAGTAAGAGAGAATTAAGACAAAGAACCTAACAAGCATTAACTGTAGGGTGGCAGAGTCAGGGAACTGAGTGGGAGAACTGAGGTCGCAGCCAGACTGATCAGGTCCCAGGCCAGAGGAGGGACTGGTCGGAGCATGGAGGGAGGGGGGGTTTGGGTGGAGACGAGCAAGGTTCCCATGCCCTGAAGGGCCCTGGGGAGTAATGGTGGCAGATGTGACGTCTGGCGCCCGGCCTCCCTCCCTTCATCTCTACTACTTCCCTTTCTTCGTCACTAGTCTGGTGTTCCCCTCTCTGTGTCTGTGCTCATGTGCTGCCTGTTATCTGAGAAGGGGAAGACTTCAATCAATCACTCTGCTTTCTTTACTTTATTAATACAAACACAAGAGACTCAACACTGGTTCTCATTGGACAGCAGCGACAAGCCCAATCTGAAGAGATCCTCATCTCTAAGGAGATGATCTCAGGTTTATGTCACTTTTTTTATATTAACCTAATTCATTAAATAAGGACTTTTTAAAAAAGGTGTATTCAGTAATTTTTACCTTTTGATAACTCTTTAAAGTCATTGTTGAGGGATTTGTCATATATTTCAAATACATATGTGAATAAAGGTGAATGTAATGGACCTCTTAAAATCTTAATGTGTGAGCTTTGAAGTTACAGTGTTTAGGGGGTTTAATTCTTTAGATTTTGTCAGTATTTGAAACTGATTTTTGAAGGATTTGACATATATATCAAATTAAATTGTCAATCAGTGGTAAGGTCATTTACACCTAATTCATTTACTGTTCTCTTTCTCTGCTTAAGTGAGAAATTAAGGGTTCTGTCTCCAATACCAGACACCGTATTTTAGGTTAAAGTGTTTGGCATGTTTTAAGGAAGGGGGGTTACACAGTGTTTCGTGTATCTGAGAAAATTTGGAAAAAATGGCCGAGGCTTTGCAGCAAAGTGCATGGGTGTTATGAACCATGAGAAGACCTTATCATAACAATGATAAAAGGGATGAAGGCCAAGCTCAAGGGTTTGACAGGAAGTGTGAGGCTGCGAAGACAGAAACCTCTGGATGAGACAGAGCAGTGGAGAAGGAAAGGATCCTCCCAGATCCACCCCGAGCTGGTTTTTCCAAGAGTCTGTCAGCATGAGGCAGCTGTAAGGAGAGGCCTTTATCTCGCTAATGCACTGTATTACAGCAGGCCTCTTGGAAAAAGCCCTGTCTCTGCGCGGCTGGATGAAAAAGATCCGGATTGGATCCCCCCTCCTCTGAACAGATTAGGACCCTGTGAGCAGTCACACATCTTCAGCCGCCTCGTTACTCTTTGAAGCCCTGTGAGTGGCTGTCGACACCATCAAACTTGCCGACAAGAGCGCAGCCCCTGACGCTGCACCGAGGGACCAAAAGCTGCAGTTTTAAAGGCCGTAGTGCTACTCTCTTTGAGGCCTCTTCCCAAGCTCCCTGATGGCCTGTAAATAAACATGTTTCAAGTCCCTGACTGATAAGAGCCTGCTTGCTTTGTGCAGGGTATTAGAAAGAAAGGAGAGGAGGCGATGGAGGCATAACAAATTAAGAAAGGACTTCCTGGATGGTCGGAAAACAGCTGCTGGGACATTCAGGATGATAGCATCATAGAATAACAAACAGGAAATGACCTCAGATCCTCTGTGAAAAATGCCAAGGGAGTAACGGATACTTTCAGGAGACGTCCTCCTTCTAAGATATGTATGACTGTTAGCGCATTTTTTTCTATTTCTGGATAAGGATGGTATAAATAAAGAATTTTCATCCCTGTTCTTTTATCTCAAATTCTTGGCTGAGCATTAAACTCACTTGTTAGTGTATCTGGGAACAAGACTCAGAAACATATAAATGCATTTCAATGCTACTTAAGGTATCAAAAGGCTAGGATGAAGGAGGTTTCTGCGATTACATTACAAGAGTAGTTATCACATTAGTAGAGACTGATTCTTGGTCATTCTTGACCTTGGAAGTAGGAGTTGGAAAAATAATCTGTCCAGTTAACGTTAGGACAAAAGGACATGACTGCCTGATCCCTCATTTTTAGACAATGACAAAATCAGTGATTAATATCAGAAAACCAAAACTTGACTATATTGTTACAGCTCAGATTAGTAAGTCTGACATGAAATGGCCATGTGATTTAGAAAAGAACAGATGGAAAGATGTTTGTCTGAAAACTTCTTGCATCAAGCTGAAACATTCAAGATGAGGTTTTAGGGTTATAGCTAACATTTCAGGGTTTTGTTGGGTTTTTTTAAATGTTTTTTTCAATTCATTTCAATTTTTGCTTAATCTAGGATTTACTCTGTAAAATTTCATACAACGTTACTACAGTTTTCCAGAGCTGAAGAGTAGTTTAACTGAAATGTTGTCCAACCAGCAGTCCGAAACCCCAAAATACTTATTTTTAAAATCATAAGAAACAGAAAAAAGTAAATTACCACATATGTTACCATGTAATGTTTGTTTCTTATGTTTAATAAATGACCCAAACAATCCAAAGTCCTGTAAAGAGTAGATGAATATAGATTTTTACTTTTACAGATCAAGAGTGGAATGAATAGTCTAATGTGACTCTCAGTGAGTGAACTTTGTTTAAATTCAGTACCTACTGTGCATCTCCGCTTGCAACACAACAGGGAGTCGTTTTCAGACAATACGTTATTTTTGGCTGCTGCACCACCTTTACTGCATACGCTGTATTGTCATGGAACGTCCTCTCTCAGGTTTTCTATTCACAGGCATATAAACTGTGCAGCATACAGATAGACCTCTTCCCTATTGGTCCCTAGGGAAGTCTGTTCCTTGCAGCACCTGTTACACTAACAGGGAGGATGCCCCCTCACCCATCAGCCCCCTATTTTCGCACGACAATACGGAAACCTATACTCCTCTCAAAGACAACACAAGGATATACAATGTTAAATATAGATCTCAAGGCGCTCTGTCCCTGTGGACTGCACATCTGATATCACTGTTCCTGCCTACAATGACAAGGTAAGGGGCTAGACAAAGGTTACAAAGTTTCTTGATCACAGTGCCTGCCCCTCACCCTATGTGCCTACAGGGCAGAGCTTCCCTGTCACTGAAACTGCGATACAGAGAGAAAGGTCTCTGCTGTGTTTTAGATCTGCTGTCGACAAAGAGTCAGAGTTTGGCTTCCTTATCTGGTTTTGTCTCAGGTGTTTGGCTTTGTGAAAGAGATCAGTTGAATGCACTCAGAGTGGGAGAATCCCATTTCCATACGTCAACTGTGAAACAAACAAGAGCAATAGCACCACTACCCCCTTGTGGCAGAGGCAGGTAGTGACTTGACAAGGGACAATGTAACTACAGATGCCTGAATTCTTGCAGGCATCAGTAGTTATGTCGGCCTTTGCAGCAGTGACAGAAATACTTATATGCTTTAGTTAGTACCAATACCACAATGCGTAAATACTCGAATGGAGGTAAAAGTCTTGCATTTAAAAATCCACATGGATCAGTTTTGATTGAGTGACTTTAAGTCTGTAGCTGTTAGATACATATAATGGGGTAAAAAGCACAAACTTCACTCTGAAATGTATAAAGTAATGTAAAATAAAAATTCTCAAGAGTAAAACTTGTCTTGAAAAATATATTTTATATTTTATGTATGTACTTATCAAACTTAAGAAAAAGTTTAATTTTACAAAGAAAGCGTGAGAAAAAATATCTATCACATAGAAAGAGGGTTGAGTTTAAGTTTAATTGTCACCCATCATAAAAACATTTCCCTTCACAGGTCAAAGAACATCTCTCAGACTGGTTCCACACGCTGGACAAGAGAAAGTCTTTCCAGTCTTTGTGTTTTCGTGAAGCTGCTGCTGGGCTGGCAGGCGAGGTGCATCCTGAGCACGTTAGTTTACACCCAGACTGCAGCTGTGTCAACAACGTGGCCCACGCCACAGGCTCTGCACATACTGATAATCTGTCAGTGTTTTACTGAGGGCACCGATACAGTGAATAACAAAGTTTTAATGGGCACAAACTTTGACGAACTGTTGACCCTCAGCTGATTAAACTCAATCTGTTGTCAGATAAAGTTCAACAAATTTTTATGGAGCCACAATTTAAACTCCTTATTATTAATTATTAAGCAAACTTGTTTAGTCATCATCATCATCTTCACAAAAAGTTGGTGTGTTTAACTAGTCCAGACAGGGGGGAGTAATAAATAAATTATTCTTAAAATCTCTTTCACCAGACTCTCCTCTCTGAATTACCACATGGAGCTGATCTGCAGAGCTTATGTTGAAAGGCTTTAGCAAAGGACAGAGGTCAGAGGTCACTGCGGGTCATCAGGGCCTCATCATCACCAACAACCTGAGGTTGAATCTGCAGATTTATTGGTTAAGGCAGATCTTTTCTAAACAAATCAGAAGCATTAGCACAGTCAAAAGCCAGCTACATCTAAATGTCTAAATACTGCACTGCAACTTGCTTACTGTTACTCCTCCAGGACATAATTGAGTTTTCTCTTTATTTGAGCTCACTGTTGAGGAGAAGACTTAGCATTAATGGAAAATAAAGAAATGTTGTAGTTTCAAAGTGGATGAATGTTTTTATAGCAGAAATGCAATGTCAGCGAGTGGCTCAGCGACTGATGTTCTGTGTGTTTACCTTCTCAACTTGCAAAGTGGATAATGTGACAAAGGTCAGAGGTTAATCCAATGAAGCAGACTCCAAGGTCATTAGGAGTTCCCCTTAATTACTTTGGATCCCTAGTTAAGCATTGCAGAGTAAACATTGATAAGTCCTGGAAAAGAAGGCGGTAAGGTTCATATTAATAGATGATAAGAGAATGATAAATACAGAAAAAATAAAGTCGATAATTGTCTGAGAAAAGTTGTTTGTCACAGATGTGCTCAGTCTTTGCACTCTTTTTTTAAATGCTGTAATCTCCAGCTCAGGCAGAGAATAGGCAACAGTAGTTAAAATCAGGTTAATAATCAATTACTTAAATGATAAAGTAAACAACACAAAATAATGTATTTCTGAATGCAGATTTCTTGTTTGTTGTTATTAACATCAAACCGACAACTTCAACCAGTACAAAGGTTACTGAATGGCTAAAAATAATTGTTTGTATTCCAACATATTTTTGTATTTTTAAATATCACATTAATTTATTGTAAGCTTATTATGTGCATCTTCTTGTACCAGCATATTGTATTTAATTTTGATGCATTTGATCAACGAGTCGGACCTTTTGTCTTTTTATGCATTTTGCCAATCTTTCATACTAATATTAGATGTAACAACTTAGTTTATTGTGTTTAGCATGCTAGCATTTGCTTACTAGCACTGAACACAAAGAAACTGACGGGAATGTGACTATAGTTTTCAGTTATTTAGTCATAAACCAAAGTGCACTGGTACAAAATTAAAACTTTGACCTGACAATGATCCAAGTAAAAAGTCAGGGAATCATCAAGCTGATTACATTTCTACCAGATTTAATGGAAAGACATCACAGTTGCTGACACATTTCACACAAAACCACAAAACGTAAACCTCATGCAGGCGCTAGATGGAACAATCAGGAGATTAGCAGAATCATTAGGATTCAGCATCTCACCACCATAAATGTTTGTTCAATACTTCATTTCAAGACATACCTTAGTGGCTGCGGGGATACTGTATTTCAGTCTTCACCAAAGGAAACAACTGGACATTGGCATCCTCAGAGCCAGGCAGCAAGGACGGCTGAAAACAACATGAGCAACAAACCATTTCATCCATGAGAACCATCCTTAAAAGAAAATGAAACCATCACTTTGAATGACGGCGGTTTGATTGTTTTTAGAAATGTTTCTCATTTGTTTTCATAGCCAGTGGTGTTGTGTGCTGATAACCTACCTCTCCATTCAGAGGCCAGAGGTCAGTGTCTAACCCCACTACCGCTGACCAGTGCAGGATAAGGGCACCGGTGTGTGTGTGTGTGTGTGTGTGTGTGTGTGTGTGTTGGGGGTATTGTACACGGTGGGACACAACAGGCCTTACTGCCATTCTTTTTCACCACTTGCTGGGTATCTGGTGTTACAAGCTAACAGCATATCAATGTTTGTTTCTTTGCTAAGCTTCCAACTGAAACAAACACAAGGAAGAAGCCAGCGAGGACAAACACACGGAGGGAAACACACAAAGCCAGAGCCCCACTTTCGTCCGTTAGAGCGGAGTTTTTATCAGTGATGGCTGGAAACAAAGGAGCAGATAATTCAGTTCAGGAAGCAGCAGGAGGGCGAAGACTGGACGTTTGGTGTTGTGGTGCGATTATAGCTATAAACTTCAGAATAGTTTGAGTAGAGAAGAGTAGAGTAGGAATTCAGACTCATATTTACTCTGTTTATGCACTGTCCGGTTCCAGTTTTATACTTGATTTAACTCCATGTTGTTGTTTTTTTTGTACTTCTATCCCTGCGTGGTTTTAAGCACATTGCTTATTACTCTAGTTTATTCTAGGGGTGAAAGACAAAATTGATTTCATAATTTGATAATCATATAACCATGTATGTCACATTTCAAGCAAAAATGTCAAAAAGTTGTGTTGTTTCAGCTTCTCAAATGAGACTGCAGCTTGTCTAACTGTATGTGACAGCAGAGTGAATATGTTTGTGCTTCAGACTGTTTTAGGGACAAAGCAACTTGGGAAATTTTGTTTTCTTCTTCTATTTTCTACGTCAATAAAATCTAATAGTAAAAACTACTGGCAACTAAACTGAGAATTAAAGCAATAATAACAACATTAGTTGCCGCCCTGATCCATTCAACGGCCAGTTGCTTTTTGCTTTGCAAATGAAGATTTCATACATTAAACAGTGAATGTCTGCAATAAGATTTGTTGATTAATTATAATACTAATATGCTAATTATAAGTGTGGCCCTTCTCTCTGGAGCTACATTGACCGCCAGCAGATACAACTCACCATCATGATTTTTGTTGGCAATAAATAAATCACAAGAAATTGACCCACCTTATTCTAAGCAGCGGACTTTGCTGTGTGGTATGTCTGTATGTTTTTTCCTTTTGTTGTTTTTCATTCACTCATGTACTGATCTGTGTTTGGTGCGTGCATGTGTGTGCCTGATGTGGTCATGGTTGGTTGCAGTCAGTCACTCAGCCTGCTGCTCGAGTGCCTGAGGCCTGTAACGTGTGCCTGCTGTCTGCTGGCTGCAGATGCTATCATGTGGGATCAGTGCACGGTGTTTGTTGGCACATGCTCTCTCTCTGTCTGATATCGGTTAAACTTGCCACAGCTGTAAGTTGCCTTGAGGAGAAAACCCCTGCACCTGCCTCTGTTTGTGCCTAATGTAAACAGGTGAGAAAAAAACAAAAAATCTACGTCTGTGTGTGAGCAGAGAGGAAATGTGGGATGAGAATGGATGCATGGATGAGATCAAGTTGTCAAGGTTCACTGAGGCTGTTATACCTGAGGAGGCAAATTAAGTGCCCTTGTTAGACATGTTGGATCAGTGGGGTCACGGGGATGAGACCCAGAGGATATCTGATGCAAATGTGCCTGAAATGAGTCAGAAGATTGGTGTGGATTACACCCAGCATGTTGGAGCAAAACATTACCTCTGGGGAGGACTCGGCCTGTGTGACTCACCGTTTCACTCGTTAAACTGATAAATTGTTGGTAAATGTTTGTCCAGGCCCGCGGTTTACATGAGGTCCACAGTATTTTATCTTTTAATGTTGTGGATAAGTGTGTGATAACAGAATTAACGTTTACAAAATATTATTAATGTTTGCAGCTGGCAAAGCTGAAAATTGTATTCCGCATTTCAGAGGGTTCAAGCATTCCACTGTTACATATCAAACTATGCAGGATTACATTTTATTACGTTGACAAAAAAAATAGTTAGCCTACCCATGTGTCTCTTCTAAACAGAAGAACAAAACAAAAATTTTGTCCACGACTAGTTGACTGTTGCCTACAGCGCTAACTAGTGGTAGAGGTAGTCAAGTTGACCAGTCGATTAGTTGGTGAAACACCTATTGTAGGTATTTGCAAACTTATACAAACAGAAATGTAGACCTGATGATAGCGTGGGAAGAAAAGTCTGAGAATCACCAAAGATGGCAATTTTTCCTCAAATTGGAAAATGGGTGTTAGTGCCAAAATTAATATCATCACCTCCAACAGTTAAATGAATTTGCTTTCAAATGGTTTCATTAAAAGCACAGCTAAACAAGGCAGTCAACAGCCATGCCGGCATCTCTGGGAAGTTGTGCTTGAGCAGAATGCTCATATTAGCACCCCAAAATGCTCATAATGGTAGCTTCTAACCATGTAAGTTTAGCATTTTATCATGCCAAAATTTGGTAATCAGTACTAATGTACACATAGTGTATTGGAGATTAATTTTGGACGAATTGTGAACTGAGGACGGAGGAAAAGTCGGGACTACCAAAAACATCAATCCTTCAGGAAAAAAGAATGTCTGAAAGATATTTCATAGCAATTCATGCAAAAGAGACACTGCCAACATGATTCTACAACTACTGCAAATAAAAATGTGTGAAAAATTTGTTCTCTTGAATGCATTGTGCACAATGTCTCTTTTGGATCTCATAAACATATAGAACTACAAAAGAACCCTTATCTATTTTCCAGCATTAAAAATTAAACATATTTGACAAAATAAACCCCATAGGTACATTATTGAAGAATCATTCAGATTTTTTAATCTCGAGATTTGCTCTTTCTGTGTAGAGTGATTTTTTGGTCCTCCACCCGCCGGAGATCAGGGCAGAAAAAAATGTAAATCTGCCAAAAAGGGAGCTCTGATTTTGAGAATCCTGCCTGAGGTTCAAAACAACAAACTGTAGCAGGCTTTGATCTGCCTTCATATCCAGGCAGAATAACGATAGCTCCTTTGACCGGAGCTAATGATGTCTGTGCTGTGTTAGCATGTGTTAGAGTGGGATTTGCAGCCACATGGGTAGCTTTAATGAGTTTTATTTGTGTGTGTGTGTTTTTTTTTTTTTATCCTCCCCTACCTCCTACTCACATCAGTACACAGAGTACTGACAAGGGAGGGGTAGTGTGGGTTAAGAATCAGCCTTCTCCACACCTACATGGGGCTAATTACCTTATCCTCACAAGGATCACAGCTTCACATAAAGGAAAAGAGATTTTGTCTCGTCTCTCAACACATAATTCTGTATTAACCTCTTTCGTTAGTCTAAATTGGAGTGTGTCCGGATGGGGCTCTTTTCACTTGGTACAAACTATTCTCATCCACAGGACTCATACCAGCACGCTGTACCGATGGATTTGAAGGAACACAAGGTGAAAGCTTGTGGGGTTATGAGCAAACAATGCAAACACAACTGTATGATCCATCCTGGTGCTATATTTGCCCATGTAAAATAGTAATTATCTTAAAGGAATAGTTCACCCAAAAATGAAAATTCAGTCATTATCTACTCACCCTCATACTGAAATGAGGTCAGGTGAAGTTTTTTAGTCAACCAAACGCTGCTGGGG
>JAQFJA010000022.1:11982550-12003802 GCA_029874485.1 Naso brachycentron
GCATGGCTGGCATTATGAAATTGTTGATACTAATGCAGCAGTGGATAGGTAGCACTTCACTGTAGAAGCTGGCAGGTGTGGAACTAATTCTATTGAAGCGACAATGTTGGTGACCAAAAAATGAGGCCATCATGGAATGTCAAACTGCAGTTCGTCAAATGACCACTTGAGGCTGACTCAAAAAATAAGTCAGTCCCCAATGTTTGACAGTTTTACCTCTTTGGAGTTTCAGTGGTTCCCATCTGAAAGCTAATAAGACTTTATCTGCGTTTGTACTATTAATGCTGTTTTATTGTATACAGTCAGTAAATGGTACTCTAATACCTGTCCTGCAGGTTGTCTTGAGAAGGCATCCACCAGTCTCTCCACCCCATAATGCATTAAGAGGGAGGTGTTGTATAGAAATTGG
The DNA here is from genome assembly GCA_029874485.1 of Naso brachycentron. Lineage (NCBI taxonomy): Eukaryota > Metazoa > Chordata > Actinopteri > Acanthuriformes > Acanthuridae > Naso > Naso brachycentron. Next base: position 11,982,960 of record JAQFJA010000022.1, read on the forward strand.
GAATATGGGATTTCATCTCCATCAATGAGAAAGCTATCAGGCATCAGTGGGTGCCAGTGGTAGAGATGGCAGAACTCCAGAGCGATGCGGTTGTTGTACTGGAAACGCTCGTTGAAAAGTAGAGAGGGATCGAATTTCAGCTTCAGCTGGTAACCACTCAGATGCTGCACGTACTCTTCTATGATGATGTTGATTATCTCCCCTGCACAAAGGAAACGTCATCACTGGATGTCACACGCAGTGACAAACTTCAACCAAATACCAAACATTTTAAAAAGCTTGAAAATTGAAATTTAACTTTCAATTTGTTAAAACAATTGGAGCTGCAATAATTAGGCCTAAAGTGTAAATTCATAAATTGATTGGCAGAAAACTATTTTTCTAGCATCGTGCAAAAAATATGTCGCATGTTCTCAAACGTAAGAGTTTTGTGTTTTTTTGGTCTTAATTATAGAAAATGGAACATCATAGGCATTAGGCCTGTTTGTTGGTCTCAACAAGACATTTGAAGAAAATCTCACCAATGATAATGAGTCTGGCGGTCTGGAAGAGCTGTTCGTCATCCCAGGTGGGATGTTCTACCTTCAGGATGTCACAGACTCTGTTATGCTCTCTCAGCCATATGGTGGCATACATGGTGAGACCTGGCACGATACCAAAAATCTCCTGACCGATGACCAGACGCTGCTCTGGAGGGAGACCTTCAGGATACACCATGTGCACAGGGACCTCAGATACTGTAGGAGGGTACATCTCACCATTTACCAACTGTGAACAAACACATCAATCAACACGTGAGAGAAGGTTTTCAGGTTGGATGGAAGAATTATGAAAAATATTAGTTAATTTACATGATTCTGAGCTACTTAAACATCTAATACCCTGTTATATTTACTAGGTTTGGATGAACTTAATGTCTTTCATAGTCTGCATCATCAGGCACAGATCTTGACAGCCTTGTGGGAGTAGCTTACCGCACAAGTACAAAAGATGCATCTTATCAGTGAGACAATATCCTCAAGCATGGAGGCTTTTAGATAAAGATGGTTTGGGTAAGTTTTTTGAAAGGCAAAATGACAAACCGTCAGCTGCCTCCGATGCAAAGCAGAGACTGTCTTGCTCTAGCCGCTTTATCGCTATCACTTCTATCCGGAAAATATACCACAACAGAATTTAGCATGACACAGGATGTTTAAGTTATGTAAGGCCTCTAGATATACAAGACACCACTCTGTGTGTTTTTTAAAAAAGGCCTCCCACTATACCCACAATAAGTAATCACTTATAAAACTTATCCTCAATAATACATACTTTTTCTTATCAAAATAACTGCTGAACAGCTGGTCTTTCTTACCTCATATTCACAGTACTTCTAAGCAAAAAATATAACTTCTAAAATGTTGATCTATTTCTTTTTTTGCCTACCTGATATTTCAGCTTTCCATCTTTATGAAGCCGGAGTTGAAGCTGTCGCATGAGGTTGTCTCCATAAATATTGCTTGCATCTACCTGTATGAGCAACAAAAAAATAGAGAAATTTGGCAAAAAAATAAAAAGTCAAACATTCACATCTGTTAAATATGACCAATAAGGTTTTATGCTGAATGCTTGGTAGGTTTCATTGGTTAATTGTTTGATGATGATGTTATTGTGGTTGTATCTCACCCCATGTCCTAAAGCCTTGGTGAAGCCCCCTTGAACTTCGTGTCTTGTCTTGAAAAACTGATGGGTGAAGTGTTGAGCCATGAAGGCAAACATCAGATTGGTTCCTTGAGGGTCTGGCCTGAATTCCCTTCTCTTAAAAAACCTCTCAGCCAACACTTTGGGATCAGGGAGAACAGGTTTGCCTGTATAGAAAGAAACATGTTAGAATTTCCTCAGGAGCAGTCATTTGTGTAGAGCTAGTGGGACTCACCTTTAGTTCCCAGAGGCAAAGGACAGTCTACAGGCACAGGAGGAAGGAGTCTGGTGTAGTAGGAGATGTTGTAGTAAGACTCCCAGCTGAGGTATCCATATCTGGTATTGTAGGTCGGAGGGCTTGGAATAAAGTTGCTTCTGACTTTAGAAGAACGTGACAGTAAATATGCTAGTTAACTACAACATGATTTTAAGGGATAAAGGTGGTGACATAATGGGTGTCTTATTGTCAGTAAAACCTGTTTAGAAAAACAAGATTGCATTGATCCGACTGACATGTGTAGCCAAAATTTCTTGTTTCACAGAGCTATGCTGTTGTGTTTGTTGGGTGACATGTTCCTTTATTACTATTAGCCTGGGAACTGTAGTTATTTTTACTCAGCCCACATATGTTGTCAAGCAGCTGTAAGTTATTGCTGTTACACCAAATGTGCATCATTTCACACCTGAAAAAAAGTCTTTAACAAATGCATAATTTCCCTCCTATTTAGCAAAATAATTATTTATGGACACTGCCAGAAGTTGTTCTACATTAAGGAAAATACTCATAAAATACATAAAATAATGTAGTGTGACCATACAAAACAGAGAGGAACCAAAGAAAATGGTGGGCAAGTATGTTGATTTATATGCTGTGTTATGTGATTATACAGACTTTATGACTTGTTTAGGTGTTTTATTTTATTATTTACCCGTCAGCACTATTCTCATGAATGTGTCTCGCAGGAAAGAGTTGTTGACAAGGTCCCAGAACCACTGGAAGTGGGTAAGGATGTAATGAACCATCGTGGGACTGGGCTTCAGCATTAGGCGAATTCTGGTCCGGAACTCCGCTACACACAAAGACCACAAATTAATAATTTTCATACTCACTTTTAATCAAAAACTCCTTGTGAGTGGTTTATAAAATGTAACAAACATAGATAAATCATTATTAATGTTTTATATATCAATTTTAAACTATTAAAAAAAAGTTTTGTGATGTCAGGTTGCAATCAGTCCTTTGGCTGGTGTTAATCCTCATCATCAAAATGACACTTCTTTGTTTTTTGCTCTTTAGTTTATAAAGTGGAGGACAGTCAAATGAACTGTTTGATCGCTGACCTCAAGACAGCGGCATGGCATCAGTAGCTCAAAGTACTTGTTATTGACTTGCATACTTTATAAATGTCGACAATATGGGTTATTGTGAAAACCCTTTGTTATTCATCTTCTTTTACTCACTTAATTGTGACCTTTTTTAGTGCGAGTAATGCATCTTGGATGTGGCATCATATTTCCTGCCACTAACTCTTCCCACTTTGTGATGTAGAGGGACATGTGTAGGATTAATAGTTTACCCTTCTTAGGAAATTTAGTCTGCTGTATCACAGCCAGTCTTCTTAATGTGATGAAATGGTGTAATATGTTGAGGGCAGGCTAATTCTATTAAGCGTTAAAGGTTTATTAATATTTTTGACAAATGTTAATTTGTAAAGATTATGTTTTTGTTTGTGTTTACTTCTGAAAAAAGAGTGACAAGACACTGATGAACACCCACGTGACTTATACAGGTCTTTTGCTGTCTTTGATAAATGTTTTGTAGATATTACTGCCATGGAAGGCTACCTGGGCTTTCATTTTCAAATTAACCCCACACAGCAGCATGCGTATATATATGTCAGTAGTTGTTTTTACTGTACTTACGAACAGTGCAGTTTTCTCCATGGAAACCAGTGCGAGTGCAGTCACATTGGTAGCGGTCTGTACCAAATCTCACACACACCCCTGAGTTCTGACAAGGGTAGTAACAACAGGGATTCACTGCTAAAAAGAAAAAAAAAACATTTTGCTTTGCATGAATGAATAATTGGTTAAATGTAGCCTCTACTGAGTATGGCAGGAGTGACTCAGAGTGATACTGAAAAAGGCCTGAGAAAACAGAAACACCAAAAGACAAACACATACAACCTAGGGGGAACTTATTTACATGTGTGTCTGTGCATGTATGTGTTAATATAACAACCTTCAACTTATATTGACTCACATTACCACCACCACCCCTGGATTATAACCAGCGATGGCCTGAATTTACGAGAAAGCCACTGCGTAACCCTCCCTCATTTCCACCCTGAGGTGCTGGTGAGCAAGACTCATGAACCACTGGACCAGCTGAGTCCCAGCAGATCCGACTGTGGTTGCACTGGGCTGTTTGCTTGTGTCAGTGTGTGAAACTGTGTGAGTATGAGTCAGTTAAATTACCCCAAATGAATTAAGATTTAAATGTGTTTTGCATAAGCTCTTTGACATAGAGTCTCTTTACATTAACTGGGTTACTAAATTTATTCAAGTTGCTGCTGCCTACCACCTCTTCATATCTTTCACACTCTTGGCAGTTGTAAATGGCTTCCTGTCCCTTCTTCACACTTGCAGAAGTTCAATGAGATAATGAGACACTGCAGCTTTCTCTTCCTCATTAGCTGTGAATGAGAGGAGAGATAAGCATGCCCACCCTACATGAACAGCATGTAAATAGAGTAAGGTTTCAGAAAAAGTAAATGTGGCTGCACGAACGTTGTGTCAAATAGAACTGATGTGTCGATGTCACCTAAGTCTTTATCTTTTAATGAGGCCCGGATGTAACCATAGACAAAAGTAATTAGATTTGGTGACTTAGTATGTGCAACAGTTATCTACTTCTGTCTGAATTTAATCCTTGTGTAACCGTAGGTATAACACAGTATTTTGAAAGCCCACCTTTCATACTAATTCATTATGTATGATCTGTATTTTACTGCTAAAGCTGCTCTGCACTTAGTCATCTCTACGGGTGGCTAAATTCTGACATGTGTGGGATTTTACAACACATTTATCCAGAGTTGGGCTCTCAGTTTTTTGAGGTACAGAGAGGGTCATGACAAGGAGAATTTTGTTTACGTCACTATAAGCTCTTATCATAGAGCTACTTTGGCAGAAATGATCAGCTTAAATCCTAATGTACAGGAAATAGATGACTAAAAGTGCAATACGCATCATTATTGCAGATTATATCTTACTTTACACCACAAAGCACTTTTTGACTTTCTGCTACAATGATTGGTTTGAGAGATAAGAGATTAGTCAACAGGCTGAAATATAAATTAGACTAAATCAGAGGTCACGATGAAGTTGGCCTCCTCATTTGAACCTCATCCGGCACCTTTTCACTGACACATGCTCTGTTTTGTGATGGTGTCTTGTAATCCCATGTGCGATGGGCCAGTTACTGGCATGACGCAGAAATAAAAAATTACTAATTGTGTTGAAGTGATAGTCTTTGTAATAGTAATTCTAATGGTTTCGTAAAGCACAGCTGAAAAAATGAAGCAATTGGATACAAAACACATTGTGGTAAAGTGTCAGAGAGCCAGGCTCTGTACTACAGCCCCTACAAGGAACCAGTGTGGACTGCTCACTGTCATAAAGATCTCGTCTAGAGCAAGCTTTTGTTTTGGAAGAGAGTGAAAGAAACACAACACTTATTTTTACAGGACCAGCCCAGCCATAAACACAACATTTTTAAGTTATGTAAAAAGAAATATCCTCCCGCTTCCAACCATAGATAATAAAAAAGAGATTGGCAGATCGATCATGCTCGTAAACAACAAATTGTCTGTGTGCCGTAAAGCATTTCATAACATTTCCAACAGAGCAGCACTGTTAAAGACAAGGTGGCAATCTCCAGTCTCCTTGCTGATAGTTTCATTTGCTGGCATCAGTATTAAATCTAAATAAAAATATATAGGTCTATATAATGAATTTTTCAGACTGCTTCATATCCAGTAAAAAGTCCCTTGTACAAACTTTCAAGAACCATGTTAATGACGTGTAATGCAGATTTTTGCCCATCAATGTGTGATGGTTGCTTTAATAGAGCTGACTCAAGCCTGATAACCATTAATTAATTAATTGTTGAAAACTGATCATTTGAAAGCTTTTGTACAGTGAACAACATTGTTTTGGCTTGCCTATAGATTTAGAAACTGTCAAATAAGAATGACTCATAGCGAGTGGGAAGCAGTGAAGAGAACTCTAACAGGTGTGGAGCAGCGCCTTTCAAATATTATAGAAAATAACGTGATGGAAAAAAAGCATAAATATATTTACAGGAGCATATTTAAAAAAAACCCTCTCCATTTACATAATGCATTTTCTACTAAAGAAACACACGAGTTGGAGGCTATTGTGGTATGGATGAGGAATGAGAGAAACATCATTCAAGCAGCCATACTTCACAAATGGTCTTGTTTTGAGGAAATGTTGATTGAGAAATTTGATATATTTGTACCCTTCATGTCCTGGTTTGTGAGAGTTTCCTCACCGTTATGAAGTCGTACACAGATTTTATAGGATTTTCAAAAACAGCAGGCATTTAGGAAGAATATTGAAAGAGAGATAAAAAGCTATTTTAGAAGTTAACTTTCCTTTTGACCACTGTATTATGTGTTGGGACGTATACACAGACATATGAGGATTTTTTTTATATCTTGAATAATCGGCAACTTACGCTGAAACAATGAACTAAGAGACTGAAAAAGAAGTTCATAATAGAAACAACGACAATGATGAAATGAATAAAGCAATGTTATTGTCCAGACAACTGCAATTCTGTATCTGAAAAAATGTATTCCTCTGTCCCTATTTTCTGTCTTTCCTATTTTTTTCTCTCTCTCTCTCTCTTGAATTGTGCTTTTTTTTTCTATTTGCAAATGCAAGTGCTGGATTAGCTTTGTTGTGGTTAATGTATTTCCGTAATACCTAGTACAGTTAGTTCTGAAAAAATATGACAAACTGTGGGTTTTGATGCTTACCAACACTTGAGTCATCAGCGCACGATGACCTCTCCAGCAACAGCTTCATAAACACCAAGCAGAGGAAGATACTAAAATCTAAAGGCAATAAATCAATAAATAAACAACATCTCAAAAGCATCTTGTGGTACAACATTAAATTCAGTCAGCAGGCAAATCATTAAAAATTAGGACTCACCTTTCATGATTTCTGCAGATGGATCGTTTTGTGAGGCCTTAAAATTGAACTAACTTTGGTACTGTGTGTTTTTAGTACATAATTTGAGTGATGGGCTACAACAGTTGTTAGCCCTGCTGATAGAGCCTGACTGACTTTATAACTTCAGCTGTAGAGAATGGGCGGTGAGGCAGTTTCCTCTATTTCCTTGGACTTCCTTAGTCTTCAGTAGATTTTGTAGAAGTTGCATGTGGCGCCAAAAAAATGTCATTTGATCATTTGATCATTTTTAAAGATGACTTGTGGCTGAAATTGTTCTGATGATAACATTTCAACCCATCTATGTAGATTATATTCTGAGAATTAAGTTAATTAAATGATGAGCATTATTGTTTTATTATGTGTCATTCAATTACAGTGACAGGAAGCAAAGACAGGGTGATGCTGAAGGAAAAATTTCGAAGACTCTATCTCCACCTGCTGGCAAACTGATCAAACATCCCGGCCTTCCCTGTTAAAATAACTATGAGTACATAAGTTATCTTTAATAACAGAGTTTTATAAAACTGACACGTCTCATCTAAATAACCCAAGACTCCTCAATGTTCTTGTACACTCAATGCTGGATTACAGTTTCTGTAATTCCATAATTCTGCAAACAGTTTCTGTAATAAATCCTCACACCTGGTAAGTTGGAACATTGATTTTTTTTTTTTTATGACAAAGAATTTATCAAAACAATCAATTTTCTCTGAATTGATAAATTAATTAATCAGTGTATCACACTGTCAAGGTGTAAAATGGTTGTAAAATGGACTCTCTGCCCTCCATGCTCATACTATATAAAATGATAAATATTTAGAAAAGAGTTTTTCAACAGTTTGCACAGTTTATATGATCTTTTTAAAAATATCTTATTTTATTTATTTATTCATTTATTTATTACATCATATAAAACAGCTGGCGGGTCAAATCAAACCTTATGGCAGGCAGATTTTGGCCCGCAGGCCCCAATTGTACCTGCCTACTAGCAATTTTTGGACTAGCTTGTTGAATTGTCCGCATTTAGATAAGTCAAATATCGACTAAGATGTTCAGCTAATCCGCTAACCACCTCCCTAAGATGCAGTTGTTGTAACTGAATATGTTTTTCAAACAAATGTGAAAAAAAAAAAACCCCTCACTTTGTTGCTTGAATGTTTTGAGTACATTGTAATTCACTTCACAGTTTGTAACCCTGCGTTTTCTGTCAATAATTGTGTCATTCCAGCTGATCCAGTGTGACGAGGTTTCTTTTCCACATCTTATCATCTTTAAGGAGGGTTAGAGTGTGTTTTGTGATTCACAAACCACCTCAGACAAGCTGCATGAGCTCTTCTTCTTGTCACTCACTGTATTGTCTGTCCATGTTAAGGTGTGTTTGTGTGCTGCCCTGAAGTTTTAGGACAAAGAGACAATCCAGCAGGTTCTACATGTTCCCAATATTATACTGGACATCTTTTGATTTTTTTTTTCCCAAAAAATTTTTTAAATTTTTTTTTTTAACAGAAGTGATGAAACTTTAAAACAACTGTAAATTTAGAGGATTGAGCTATGGTGATGAAAATGTAAGCTATATAACTACCTGACAAAGAACATTTACACTTGAAATGAAGTTTGTCAACTTCGATGCAATAAATATTTTTCCACAATCAGAGCCTTGCAGTGTGTAAGCTGTTCTTCTTTATATTTGATACAGTTTTATAAACCAGTAATATATTTTTTGGTATTATTCAAAAAAAGAAAAGTTATTTAAGCTGTCAAATAAAGGAAATTGACTCTACAATATCTTCCTCTGAGATGTTGTAGAGTATTAGTATAAACTGCACAAGATGGAAAAACTCAGGTTGAGTAAAAATACCTTCAGTGGTGTCCAGTTTTCACAGAGCTGTGTTTCAGGTGCAAATACAACTCACTTTTATAACCCATCCCTCTCAGAAACTGTGAGGTTTTTACTCTGAAAGAGGCTCATAATTATCAGTTCTCAATGATTTTCTTTTTCTTTTTGGTGTTTTCTGTCTGTCTGGTGTTTAGTCTTGAAGTTTGTTTGCACTCTGGGCGTCCATACGTCCCTACATTCATTCCACAGTATAGGAACCAACCAACCTCTGCAGCTACAAACAGCAAACTGTGTTTGAATAAGTTTTTTTTTTCTTTTTTTTTTTTTTTGCTAAACATGACTGATATGAAAAAGAATGAGAGGCATCAGGAACTAATTATCAAATCATCATTTCCAGCCTTAAAGGTGCCTGAAAGGGACTGATATCTGTGCAGGGCTTGTAGACGTGCTGCTGGTTGCCATGGTGCTGTTGGCGCAGGCTGCAATATGAGGTTTGCTGCTTCCTATAGCATTCCTGGTAATTGAGATCAGATGCTCTTCTGAGTGGAACCTGGACTGGCAGTAACCTGGAAGCATTTATTTTATGGAGAAGATGTTTAGTTAAGCTGCGCTCCCGCTCTAAATGAGCCTCAGTCCCGCTCTAGTGATGAATACGATTGGTGAAATAACTGAAGGCTGGTTCCTGACTTCTTCCTTCCCCGGGATCGGGTTGCAGATTAGCACACTTCCTGTCCAGTTGTGGAGCAAGCCAATCCAACTGACGGAGCAGCGAGAGGCATACAGGCGAGGGCATCATCTCAGATGAGGTTTCTGACAAAGCCACATGGTGGAGGGTCTGTAAACAGCCCACCAGGTATCATTTGTTAAACCTTTAAAAAGGAGCTGATTGTAAGGGAGGACAGAACTCCTCTGGAGTCAGTTGGCGGTTCATTTTAGGCAGCCGTGGTAAGTAATACTTACTTTAGAAGCCACTGGAAATACTGACTGCAACAGTCAGTGTTTTGTATATATACAATGGATTGAATGTAGATGACCCCTTTGGAATTGTCATCTGCCTCTATTTTATGAAGATTTTTAGCCATATTTAAACCATTGGGGTTTTTTGTTGTTGTTGTTTTTGTTTGTTTTTTTGTTTTTTTTGTCCAGCATAAAAAACTGGGCTGTTATCTTCCATGGCACGTAGCCATGTGAATCAACACTGCCACATAAAGATTGTTAGCAGAAATGAGTGTGAATGCAGTTAAACCCAAAGGAAGGGTACCAGACTTTAAAGCAGTGGTGAGGGGATCGGTAAACAAATCGATACTTCTGGTACCAAACGTGTCTGTTTTAGGATCGATTCTCATATTTAAAGATCCATATTTATACGCTACACTAATTTGGGTTAAACTTTTTTTTTTCTTTTGATCTTGGTAGAAAGTTATGACACTATTTTCAGGATCTATTCTCTGTTGATTGGCAGGAACTATTTCTACTTTCTGTCATAAAAATATAAATTACGACTGTATGAATGCTTCCGACTGCGCCACACGCACAGTTCCACTTAGGTTCACGTTGATGATGGCTGAGTGCAAACTAGCCCTGTGTGGATCCTTTTTCAGTCTGAAAGCAGCTTTTGCACATAGTATTGGTATCCGCAATACCACCTTTGTTTTTACTTGGTATTGGATCGTAAAGAAATTCAGTTGAATCACACATCGCTGCTATCAGGCCAATTTGGCGCAGTGGCCAAACAGTGTCATTGACAATATTCAAAATTCAATATTCATAAAACAAATTCAATATTCAATGCTCAAAAAGACTTTTTCCCATTGTTTTTTTTTTTTTTTACACAACAACTGGATTTTTGAGCAACATTCAAATGAACTCAGGATAACACTTTATATGAAGACTGTCTCTGTGATGCATTGTAACACATTATGAACACTTATGTGTTATAGGTGGTTATGGTTAGGATAGTGTTAACCCTAACCCTGCTTATAACTGTGATTATACAGCACTATAGGTGCATTATGGTGCATTACTAGTATGTTCATAATACATTATAGATGGATAGTTCAAGTAAAATGTTGCCAAAAATAATTGCAAATTTGTGAATCCTACATGGCAAAGACATGACCTGCCTGCTTCACCAGGTTAATCTGATAGTCTAACCTTGGCCAATCACCACTCTCAGTGCCTACCACTAACCAACTCACCTAATGAAGGCAACAGGTATTAGCCAAGAGGCAAAATGGGTCAAGTCATGCTTGTGTTTTTACTTAGGAGAGATGAGAAGAAAGAGAGCCAAATATTAAATTTGGACTTTTTGTGAAACAGTGGCTGCTCTTCAGAGGTGATGTGTGGACCGAAGGAATATTATTCTGCAGGTATTTGTTATGCTATGCCTGCTGTCACAGTGTCTAGTTTTTTGTTTGTTCTGCTGTGGCAAAATGGTTGTGCTGCAGTTTTGATGTAGGCCTGCTTTGATGATGCAAAGAATGCATTGTATGTTTTCTTTTTACTTTTTAATTAGGGTACAAATGATATCAAAATAATAACTCCCTAACAGTAAACAGGGGCATAAAATACCTCCTTATATTGCTTTTTTAATCAATTAGGCCTGCAGTTGTTTTTAAAGTTGGCTTAGCTGATTTTGCTCATTTAGATTATTAGTCTGTGGCTCCACATCCTGTGCTGTGAGCTGGATTTAGCATCCACACTCGTCAGATCTTACGCTACATGCTGCAAACGATCACAGATCTGTAGGAGGAGCCAGATTTGGCCTCATTCATCAGCTGTCAGAGAGCTGGCACAGTTCAAAGAAAAACACATATTCCTCTCCCTGCGCTGTAGTCACTGGGTGTACACACCACATGTAAGTGTTCATTGTTTCAAATGGCCCCCGAAACAAAAAGACAAGGATATGGTCGTACTGACTCCATCCATGTCTTCAGATTGCTAAATTTATAATGTGCCACTGGTGCTTTTGCTTGCAGCATCTCCTCTTGCACTCATCTTTATCACACACTCCTGCTGAATGAACAGAGGTACTCTTATTAAAACAAACAGTGCCTGTTGTGCCACAGGTTATACTGTAGATCCCTTCCAGCACTCTTTGCCTAAACACCCCTGTTTCCTGTCCCACCTTCGACACTTCCCCTGGCCGATCAGAGTGCAAACGTGCCCAACACCAACCACCTCTATTTGACACAGTTGACTCCTCCGCTCTACACCTGGAGCTGCTAGGATCAACAGCGGGTCAGGATATTGCTGTTGGCATCAAACTAAACACACAATGCGTCCTGCACAAGTAAGCTCCATGTTGAGCCTATTTGACGTGACAGTTTAAACACTTGAACTAAGAGCTGGCCTATTGGGGGAGGCAGTATCAGAGGAGGTTGGGTGGGCCGTGTGTGTACTGACCTACAGGGTTTTCCGTGATTAGGAGTCCTGTTCACCTCTGATTGCTCCGGGTCAAAGCAGGTAAGCGCAAGTGGTCGGAAGGAGGTAATTTTTCATCCTGGAGCTGGTTACCTTATTGGGTAAGTAGCTGATCTTTGACACACAGACTTATCCAGAGCTGAGGTACAGAGCTGGATCCCGATCAGAGGCAAGACTGCGGCTAAACTGAATCACACAGAGCTATAAAAATGTGTTCTGCACATGTAGGTGAACCTTTTCGGCACGCATTATTGTCATGTTATTTGCTGTTAGAGTGCTCTGGAATTGTTGTGCCTTCAAGAACCTGTTGCTTATTTTGCTTCACAACAAGCTGATGATACAACAAACGTCTTTCTCAACTTCCTTTGCACAGATGCATATGTTTTTCATCTTGTGCATAAAAAATAATAATTGATATGATACTCAAACAAGTTTTCCACTGTGAGGTTGAGTCGTCACATTTTCTTTAGTGGTATAAAACGAGGTCAGAAGTCAGATTCAGCAAAAGAACAGGTCTCTCTGAAACTTATAGAAGGTCATGCTGATGGATAGTTTACTCTGAACTTTTTGCTTGCAGAGGGTACTCCAAGGATTACCAAAGATAAAGTGTTCAGCACAAAGGTGACGGGGGTTAGTGTGAAACTGACTGGAAAACATGATCTAAATCACATGAATTTAATGATGTTTATGACCTTACTCCACATTAGAGGGTGATACAGGAGGGGATTTTCACTCATGCCCCGTCCCACTTCCACAAAAGTTTTCCTGTCCCATCCCACTGCTGTAATCACACATTTGGCCAGCACATTAACCATAATTCTGTCCGTTACAATAAAAAATATCATATGTCATGACTACTGCTATCTTCAAAATAAAGAAAACAGCATTTATTCATATATTGTACATGTTTTTTATGGTTTAAGGAACCCTTGTTTAAATATAAAACTGACCCATTGTTATTATTATTCCCGGTCCTGCCCACTCCAGCTGATTCTTTTTCCTGTCCTGTCCCAATCACATGATGAACAGTGAATTTGACTCCCATTCCACAAGAATCATGTGACCCACAGGATTAGTGAAAAAAAAATGTCAGTCAGTTACAAGGTTTAGATCACAATAGTGTTTTTCTCAGAATATAGGAAGCTCCTCCAGAACCACAGACATTACACAACTGTTTTCACACAACTGTTTTAAGAACTTCTCATCACCAGTGAAACAAAAATTCATGAATAAATAGCGTTAGTGGAGTTATGAAACAAATGCAGATGTTTCCATTCAGTGCACAAGGAGAAATCATAAAATCATGATTCACAGTAAACAGATCTCGCTCCAACTAAACACCAATGATAGATGTTGGACCCTCATGTTAGACAGTGCTCTCCACTGTCATCACTATGCAGAAATATCTTTTTGAAGAATGGTGTTCATCAGTGGACAAGCACCTTACAAAATCAATTTACGTTGGTTTTCATTTAATTCGTTAGACATGGACATTGTTTATTTTTAAGGGCTTTTGTGCCTTTATTTTTTTGATAGGACAGCTGAAGAGAGGACAAGAAATGGGAGAGAGAGAGTGGAAGACACGCAACAAAGGGCCACAGAGTGGAATCGAACCTGGGCTGCTACAGCGAGTGAGGACACAGCACTCTGACATTGTTCATTTTGTCGTTGCTCGTTACTTGTTACCCATCTGTTGTTATTACACAACAAAAATTTGCCACTGTTTATTACAGTTACTGATGACCAATAACTCCTGGAAGAAAATTTTTCCTCAGGAGATGGTGGAGACCAAAAACGGAGCAAAAAGGGAGTGAATTTTAATGGAAATGTTTGCCACATCAGTTTAAAAGGTGATAATATATCACAGTGTTTTCTTATTTCCACTACCTCCAAGTGACCCCAAAATCCAGTGGTGCAGCTTTAATTTAGTTTCAAAACAACCAAGTATTTGCGTGGGAGAATCTTGAAATATCTGTATTTCTGAATGTTTTCACTTTTTGTGGAAAACTCCAAATGTAACCGGGTAAACACTTTACCGTGCTCACTGGCCACTTGAGAGAGGTTTTCACTTTCACCCAGCAGAGGAAAAAACATCAGCTCCCTCCTTCAGTGGAATTGATCAGCTGCTTCCTGGCTGTAAATAAAGAGGCATACTGTAATTCACTTGATAAATATCAAGCAGAATACGGCAATCAGCTGAAAGCAATTTGCAGGACTGTGCCGAAGCCAGCGGCTCGTGATTTTCTCTCCTGTCATCTATCATAGACCACACGCTTGGGCCAAAATACACAATACCCCCAAATTGCTGTCATATGGAGTGCACGCTTTGAAAAAACACCCTTCATTTTTCCTTGTCTGTACTTCAAATAAACTCGTATTTGTTAAATAACTGGAGAGGATTTTTTTTTTCCTTCGGTGCAACTTTTCAGAAAGAGGGATGGTGTAATGTACCATTTCCTTTGTTTGTTGAAAGCTTGGCCGCAGGACTGTAATCTCAGTGGGTTTGATCTCAGTGAATGCAGCCTGTTGAATGTTGGACGCTGCTGAATGTTGAGTCCTCAAATATAAAACTGATTCTGCAACAAGCTCTCATAGGAAAACATTCACTGGCTGAAAGCTCATTCAGTTTTTCTTGTATTGTATATATTCTTGAGATCCTCAGCAGTTAATTAAAAAAACACTCTCAAGAAAGAAAATTCAAATAAGTATTTGGTGAGCACTTGTATCATAAGTTCCTTACAGCAGGGGTTCCCAACCTTTGTCAGACTTAACCTCTCATCCCTGTCAGATAATCTTACTCCTTCATAGGGGTGGAAAGAGTACCAAAAAAATCTACTTAAATAGAAGTACTGTTACCTAGATAAAATTTTACTTAAGCAGAAGTAAAATTACTGGTGTAAAAATGTACTCAAGTTAAAGTAATATATAGCTCATTTAAAATGTACTCAGAGTAAAAGTTACTTAGTTTTACTTTTTTGCATGTTGCGAGGGGTTGTAATATCATCTCTCCATCTTCATCCCGCTCCATGTCTCCACAAAAATGCCTGTTTGTTGTCTGGGTGTGTGCGATTGACTGTTCACCTTCTGGCGCTGCAGTTCATCAGCCAGAGCCAATCAGATGGACAGTTACTGGCATGCAGTTGCAGCACCAGTGCATAGAAAACTTGGAGAAACTTATTAGTTCAGCTTTTTTAAAAAAAAATTTTTTTTATACTCAGTAACAGATGTGATTTAAAATGTACTGACATACAATACTTCAAACAAAACCTATGTAAGTAAAATTACAGGTGTTAAAAACTACTTGAAAAGTACAAGTACACAAATAAACTACTCACTTACAGTGACGTGAGTAAATGTAATTACTTTCTACCTGCTCTTTCATTAGCACCATCATGGTCCAGTGTATAAAAATTCAATAATAAACCAAAATGTTTTTTGTCACAGTAAGGTGACAATTATACTGCCAGTGGTTGTTGTCTCAGTCAAGTTAGCTTTTCTACCACTTTCCTATTCAAAAGATTGATATTTCGATCATCTATCCATCAGTCTATGTGTCTATATTTTCCCCTTAGCTACAGAACTCCCTCATATGTTTTTACATTTTAGCAGTGTTCGTCCTTTTGTTTAACTAACTGTTGTATTGTTGCTCCTAGCTCATGGTTTCAACTATTTATTCATGGCTACACCAGCTGTTTATTAGCCTGCTTTAGACAAATTGTTTTGTAGTTTTGCTATACCGCTGCTGTTTCGTCATCATTTCTAGCCGGCTGCTTCAACAGTTATTATTTACCATTTTATTTAATGCATTAGGCTAATTTTACACAAGTTTACAATTTTTTTAGTACACTACTTTAAACTGTCAATTTGATCATTTATTTCTACAGCTCATTCATTGTTTAGAGACACATTTCCACTGTTAATCATTAGCCTACCTCTAGCTTACAATTTCAGCTATTGAGCTGTTAATTTAGGTGGTTATGCAGGCAGGTCTACCACTGGATGGGAATGCAGGTTCACAAAGTTGCACTTTTGGTTTTTAAACACTGTTTTCACACAGACTGACTTCAGATCCAACTCTTATCTCAAACATCTTACAAAATTCACATGGACAAAAGTGACAGAAGTTCTACAGAAACAAGATAAGACCTTGGTGTTGCATTTAGGGCTCGCTCCACCCTTCTCCAAACATTTTCTTTCAGCCAACGTGCCAGGCAGAGTATCAGTCATCCCAGTGACGTGGCTTTGTTCTAGTTCTCTGTAACATGCAACAATTAAAAGAAAGAGAGATGAATCACGCCACTCACTCAAAAGAATTACAGAAAATGTAATAGACACAAAAAATACATCTACATTCTTTTCACACACACAAAAAATGTTTGATTTGTTGTACTGCATCAGTGTTTAGGCCTTTTGAGTGTAACACCCCAACAAACAGCTAATCTGTGTGTGTGTGTGTTCGATTTCATGGACAGTGGTCTGGAAACGTAAGCAAATAACCTCACAAATGTAATCAGATTCTGAATGTTTCTCAATTCTTATGGTGCATGTGTGACATAACCTTTGTCAGGCTGAGCCTCCCTCTTCAAACAAGTGAAAACACAACAGAAAAAAAACCTGCACTACAAATTCCCTTTTGGTCTCAGTTTGGCATCAAAATCACGTATATGTAACCATCTCGGACCACATCGCTTGAGTAGGCAGCTGTTTGAGTGAATAAAGGTTTTTCAGGGCCCTCAATCATCAGAAAACACAGTCTGATATTTTAAGATAACTAACAAAGATAATTGTTGTGTCATTTCAGAAGACAGGGGTAAAATTAACATTTCCCACCACAGCAGCTCTTGGCTGCTGAAGACAACTCCTCACACAAAACTGCAGCGTAGCAGTGAT
This sequence comes from Naso brachycentron, assembly GCA_029874485.1. Lineage (NCBI taxonomy): Eukaryota > Metazoa > Chordata > Actinopteri > Acanthuriformes > Acanthuridae > Naso > Naso brachycentron. The sequence goes on from JAQFJA010000022.1 coordinate 12,000,055, forward strand.
GTTTTCTGCCAGAGACAGCAGACAGCATATTTTTGTTGAAACAGGACAAAATGTATTCTTGTGTCCTTTTGCACAACCTGAAGCTGTAACCAAATGAAATCCAACACAATAAATGCATTGAGAGTTACTGCTGAAGCGAGATAATCTGTTTTCATTGAATGATTTTTTGCATTTTGATAAAGATTACTGCCTTACACAGATTATACCGTCTGTCAGTGAGGAAATCTACCTAATACTTTTTGAAACTATCCCAAAAAATGAGTCAAAAACCACTGACAGCAGACAAGATGTTACTTTTGGCAAAGCAAAAATCTGATGTTTGAGCTGCCAGGTAATGTCACTGAAAATTACTAACAGCAGTAGCTTCCATTATTTTATATTACAGGTAAGAATTTTGAGATTTTAGCATGACTTTAACCTGGAAGGCTAGTGTGCGTACAAGTATTGTTATATTTAGACTACACAACACTATTACTAAAAAAGGAAGCCTTTTGGATTCATTCTCTGGACTCGTTGTCCCCTAAAGGATTAAACTAGGACTTTGACCTGGGACATTTCTTGTTAGACTCTCTTATACTTTTTTGGTCAGCTGCTTTTATCTTTGTACAATGTATGCCTTTTGTTTATATTATAATTCTTAGACAGCAACAATATCCAGCTTGTGAGTCATTATATTATATTATTTGTCCTTCTATTGCTGTGGATTTATTGACTGACTTTCAATACTTCCTCCTCTTTTAGAGTAACAGAGGCGCCACAAGATATTTTCTATATTTTTCTTTTCTTCTTCTTGTCAATATCATTCATTTATGACGGTATACCCGATGTTTTAGTCATGTGATTTCAAGTTGTTCAGAGCAGCTCTAAAAACTATTGAGCTTTGTATTAATATATTTATTGTATGCTTATATATTGATTGTATGCACATGATTTTTCTGTTTTTTTCTTGGTCATATGACCTGGTGACCTGTCTGAGCAGGTATTTGAATGTGTGTCTCTTTGCCTTTCTTTGTCTGAAGAAGAGACTAGACACTCGAAATGTCACCTTACCTTTGGTGGTAGAAAATAAATATGTTGGGAGAATACATCCAGTGTGCGGACTCTATTGTTCTATTTATGCACATTTTACCTTATTGTCCAGCACCAGGGATTTTAGATTTTTAGATGTGCATGCTTTTGGTAACCTTTTACAAGCATTGTTACATAGTTGTGACAAAAGACCCTGCCTTATTGCTGACTGTTTCCTAACATTAAGCTCAGTAAATAAGATTTGCCCTCAGGTGAACCTCTCTGCACCTCCACAGAAAGCGGACGACGCGCGTCATACATTGTTGACATACCAGCCATCAAACTGTCCACTGGGGCCCATTGGATGGGTCTAATAGCTTTAGCATGTGGTACAGTTTGTTTTTATTGTGGCAGTGTACTGGTTGCTTATTGTCTTTGTGAACTGCAGATAGCTGAAGGAAGGGCAGCCACTCAGACCTGTACAGTAGCTGGCTGTACTGTGACATTCACACATCCACACAGCTGTACAGGATGCAATAGGTGACCCATCCTTGGGTATTATTATTGTCAGGAGGCTGCTGCACATTTTATGTCGCCAGATCTTCAAGAAGGAAATTCTGTAAGGGTGAGGCACAGGAAAACAGAAGTCCCACCATTAAAATCCTGCTGCATAAAGAAACTGTCTAACCTTTACAGTGGTGCTGTTCATTTACATGCAATATGGATGAAAATCACATCAGTACTTTATTTATTAAATGAATAAAGATGTGCTTTGACAACACAACGCAAAGAATATTGTGAAAAAAGTATCTTACTTGGTTTTTTTTTCAATTTTGATCATATTAATTTATCATCAACAGACCTGCCCAGCTGTCAAGATATTGTAAACATTTCCATTACTCAATAATAATGATAATACAGTAGTATAGTAACAGACGGTAATGTAATAGACTCTCTTGCCACTTTCCTTGTATTTTGAGTGTAGGCTTATTCATTTTGGAAAGAAACACAGTAAACAAAATTAAAGATTAATCTGACTTACTTTTTTTAAATACAAAAATGGCTATCATGAAACCTTTGGGCTAAGATAATTGAGTAGTGAAGATCTGACAACCCACTGTGCAATACATCTTTAGTTTTTCTGAAGATGATCTCAATTTAAAATTAAATGATTTAAGAATGGAGTAAGGTTTAATGTGTGAGCTGTGATGTAAATGCTGTTTTAGAGGCTACAATAAGATTTAACTTGAAATGCTTCAGAAGGTGAAATTACTTCTCACTCTTGCACACCATTAGTTAAGAGCTATGATAATGGAGTTGAAATAACACTCTTCCCTCCTTTAGTTCCTCCTCTATCTTGACCAGAACACTTCCAGTTGACCCTGTTCCATCTGGTAATTACAGTTAATGCACAGAGTGCGTTAGGCTGACAATACATAGAGACTGAAACAATGTAATTCTGCCGTTAGAGATGCTTTTTAAGTGATCAATAGCATTAAAGTGTGATTGATTTTGTGAAGAACATGTACTTTAGGTCATTTTGTTCTCTCTCTCTCTGTAGGTGTAGGCAGTTTGGTGATCATAGTGAGAGAGATCGAAAGCCGTGGCTTCACTGTGTGACCTTTCAACAAGAAATGTCAGATTTTCAAGAAGACATATTGCCTTCTTCTCATCAGCTGAATTCAACACACACAAAAACCTCACAACTTGTATGATGATATCAACATATGTTACTGTTTTATGTTACTACATTCAATACATTCATCAGCTGGAGGTAGAAAGTTTCTCTTGTCTTCACGTGGATGTGAGTAATGACAGTCCAACAGGCAACCAGCACAGAATTTGCATAATCACAGACTGGCTTTTAAACCATGGAGAAGCGGAGAACTGCAAATATTCCTTAATCTTACTTTATTTGTGGAAGTACTTTCAGACAAAAACTTTATTCCAAGTAGTTTTATGTCTTGAAATATGTTCTGAGTAACTCTCTAAGGATGCATGAAAAGTTTCCGAATACATGAGCCCAACGTCTTTTTACCAGTCACAAGTGTTTGAATTTAAAGACATACTTGGTGTAATCGCCGTGTTTAGGATGTGAACACTTCAGCTTTAAACATCAGCAAGATTCATAAGGCATGTTGGCTAAAAAAAGGGTTAGCCTTAGCATTAATATAGTATTAGCTATATTCCATCACTGGGCAGCAGTGTGGGGATGATAATGTACAAAGTGACTGGTGCTTCTTGTTTTGTGGTGCTTTATTATAATTTGGGACTTGCATTGGTCTGACCGTATTTTTTGTTGAGCTTGAAATTTTTTTCATACATGTAGCATATTGTAGAGCCTGTGATTTGCAATGTCTCTTGTAAGTTTTCTATATATTTTAATGGCCCAATGGGCCAGACATTGCAAATGGCCATTATATGCTGTCATGTGGCACTGGTTCATTCTTGTCCTTAAGACTGCAGTAGAAACTTTGTAAAATACCCCCTTTCCTTTTCTTTTAAGTTAGAAACTTTCTAATGGAGACTGTTTTGAAACCGAACAAGGACTATGTCCTTCACCTGTTCACTGAAAACTCTTTACAGATTTCTTCACTTTCAATGTGGACAGGAGTAGGGCCTGACCAATATATAGGTTTGCCGATATTACCGGCCGATATTGGCCTGTTGCTACATATCAGCAGTGTTGTGCCCGAACGCGTTCAATGAACGATCGTTCATGAATTCGTTCATATTTTGG
>JAQFJA010000022.1:12112326-12124305 GCA_029874485.1 Naso brachycentron
GTTGAAATGCTCAAGGCGCCATGACTATACAACCTTTAAATTTGAATGTTAGCTAACTTTAACTTAGCTAGCTTGCTGGCGTAACGTTAATTCAACAAACGGTTGTCTTACCTTGCCCAGAAGCCGCCGACGTGCAGGGTTTAAAAAAAACGCTGCAACTTAAACACACTTCTCAGATCTTCATGTTTCCATTTTGATTATCGATTATGGGCGGCAAATGTAGAAAACAAGGTCCTTGACCCCTTTCGAAAATAGAGGGTCCGCCCTGAATAAACAAACAACCACTGTGCTGCGCGTGAACTACAGTAACCATCATGCACCATTCGAAACGCTTTGCGTCATAACAAACTGCAGAAAAAAGCGGAAGTTGACGGATTAATTCAAAGTGTCGGCGCTAACGTTACCTTTGCTATTATGTCAAAGTGAGCTTTAACTGTATTAAATCAAATATTTAACGTTAATCAACCAAGTTACTCAGAAAGTATAAACTCGATTAAAGTAACAATTGGCGCCAAAATACACGCTAGCTTGGAAATAGCCACGGATGTTGTTTCCATGGTGATGGAACTTCTCGTTAAACGACAATTACTGTGCCAGCATGTTAGCTAGCTGCTGATTCTAGCCCGGAAGAGCTACTGGAAAAGCATAACAACAGCTTGATTAACTTTACTAATGTGAAAAGAGATGTCATCTGGTTCTAGCGGCAAAGACGCTCACGCTTTACAATGTGAATCACCACCGAACAATTCAAAATTAATACAAGCGGAGGCTGAGGAAACTGGTAAGTTACCGTTACAGCTAACGTTAACTAGCTAATTGGGGATGTCTGTTAGCTTGACACTTTTGATGACGCTTATTAGATTGTTTAGTTTTTAAAGTCCTTTATTAAACTTACGTTACAGAAACCCACGACGCGTCTCCTCGGATGAGATTTAACAGCCTTTCACTGGATGAACTGAGGTAACGTTAACGTAAATATGCTAAAACTGTAGCCTCTTCTCACTCACAGTGCCAAAAAGCCACCTGTTTTGTAAGGGTTAGGGTTATTGTTTGATATGTCAAAGCCTCTGTATCTTAATATCTACACTGACTGTGCAGTGCTGTCAGAGAATATGCAATATTCAGCTATGTAAGAAATCTTTGACTGAGGAAATGAAACGCATTTGGTATTGTTTTTTTAATTGCCATTTGAAAGAAAGCGCTTACAATTTGCAACCATTGTTTTGTTTAAGTAAAATACCATCAGTAACCTTTAATATTGTAAGACCAGGTTTGATCTACAGTGTAATGTATTCAGAAGAAAGCTGTACCATAGTGCACTACACTGTCCATCCCTCCTAATTTTTATGTTTTCAACAGTGAGGAGCTTGATAGGCGCACCAGAGAAACCCAAAGGCTTCAGGATGAGGTGGAAAATGCAACCAAACTCACCTTGGAGAGGTTTGGCTGCACTTATGGCATCCACAGCTCACCTGGACAGAGCTGTCACAGCCACAGATTTGGTGTTTGTGAGTACAAATAACTTTTGTTTACAGCTTTTGTTTTTGTTTACCGTACAAAAAGCTTTTGTTTCTGAAGCAGCACAGTAGCCAGACATGAAAATTAATATGTAAGTTAGAGCTATAATATGTAATTATTCCGCATTAAAATTTCAAACAATGACATAACCAATGTTATATACATTATTGAGTTGTGTACTAACAATATCCCAAATGTTTCCAGCAATTTTCAAACTCACAGACATTATTAACTTCAGTAAAAGTAATGGAGTGTTTTATTCTGTCGCCTGTCAATGACGATGACCAGTAGCCATGCTTCTTTGTTTCACTTTTCACAAAACCTGAACTTAAGGCTCATCTCAATAATCTAGCTCTTTTGATTAAAGCTGAATCTTAATATATAGAATTGTTGGGAGAAAAACGAAAGCTGGCCTGTGTAACTGTCGCACAAAGGCATTTTTCAACAACGCTTAATTTTGACAACATACAAGGTGTGTACTTTATTGTTCTTTGCTCTTTTGTTAGATGACTCTCCTGGGGTTTCCTGTGTTCTTTCACCCCACCAGCAGGCAGTGACTCAGCCCCTGGTCTGTGATCTGGATAGTTTAAGCCACGGGGCTATGCAAAGAGATGTCAGCTCTCCAGGAGAGCAGGTGTCTGAAAATGTCATAGACCATTGTCTTCGATATTTGTCGGACTTGCAGCTCAGCGAGGTCCATAGTTTTATTTCAGCCATCATATTAGTTTCAAACTGTCTGTGTGTCTGCAGGCATTTTTTATAAAATGTATTGCTGGTATTTCACTCTTTCAGACACAGACAAATAATCAGCCTGAACAAGAGAACTTCAGTTTTGACAAAGCCATCGTGAACCTGCAGACTGAGTTGCATAAAGTCCAGATGGAGAAGGAAGTCCTGTCTGACCTCAGGTGAACACACTCATAAAATTTTACTTGTGTGGAGAATGTGTTCAAAATTACTTTGAACCGCAGATCTTTTTATTTGCAGATTAAAGGATTCGAGGAAACACGTTGATCAGATGGAAAAGATGCTGTGCATGTTGGAGGAACTCCAAAACATCAAAAGGGCCGCAGACCAGAAGCTGCAAGAGACGGAGGATGAGGCGTTGGCACTTAACAGGAGAGTAGAGACACTGGAACAAAATGTGAAAGAGATGTACACTTCACTTGCTCAACGGCAGCAATGTGGAGAATACGCAGCAACTGGTGCTAATGTCACTACAAGCTCAAGACAGCCATCCCTGGCTGCTAAGCTACAGGAGAGATTTGACAGTGAAACAGTCAAGCTACAGGAGAGATGGCAGCCGAGAGAACATCTGAGGAATGAAGAATGCAGTGCAATAAATAAACAAAACAAAAGGTAATATCATCTAGAGCTTAGTGAGTCTGCGTAATATCAATCAGCCACTGTTATCGTTATGGTCACTTCCAAGCAAAAGTGCCTAACGTTGCTTTTTTCCCTCTTTTTTAAATGTGAGGATTTACTACTTTTCACTGTCATATATGATTGAAATACAAACCTTTGTTGGAGCTGGACTGTTGGAATGATAAAGCAGAGAGCCTGAAGATGTCATCTGGGACATCTCACCTTGAAAAGTGCAGTTTTCAATATTTTTTGACATTTTGTACACATGTCCATTAGTCAATAACTTGAGAGAATTATCACCAAATTAATCAATACAGAAAAAAAACAGTATTGACCAGCTCTGTTTTTTAGTGTTTGCCTAATTGCTATTTGCCTACTCAAACAATACTGTTTTGTTTTGTTTTTTTAGTACATTTTGCGTCACATCTGGATCAAGTAGTGTTTACATTTTTTTTTGTTTGTTTGTTTTTTGTTGTTTTTTAAAAAATCACTCACTCACGTCACCCAATTATTGTAATCTATCTGCCATGCTCCATTTTATATCATTAGAACATATCAAATGCCCTAAGTATTAAAGAATATAATTATCTACCCTAACAGCAATACTAAGCACTCTTCATGTGTCTGTCCTAGCATGGAAGACCTAATTGCAAGTGTTGGCCAGGAGATGGTGCTGTTGACCAACAAACTGAGCTCATCTAAACACAACAGCCTCAACTTAACTGACAAGTTGGAACTGTTAAAGTAAGTGTTATTCCCAGATCACCATGTGCCTGCTTTGTCAGAGAGTGTTGCAGTGAATGATGATTTTTTTTTTTTTCAATTTATGTTTTAAAAAATGTTTTTCATTTTTATTCTCAGGAAACTTGCAGAGAGACAGACATCACTGCACCAGCGTCAGGTCAGTGAACTTGTGTCCACCCTCTCCAGCTATAAAGATAAGGTAAGGAAGAATTTACAGTTATATTCTGAGTGATAGTGTACGCAATGACACATTGGGGCTGCTAAATGTGTATCCATTTCACTACTGTATAGATCAGTATAACCATACTGGTTTAAAGGTTGACAAACAAACACAACAGCCATCACATGACAGGACTGAAACGTTTTGACTGTGGAGAAGCAACCCTGACGGATCTCCCACCTTGTCAAGAAGACGCAAATACTTCCTTCAGTACGAGTATGTTAGACTGATTACAAAAAAAATTGTTTATGTGATTTGTGACATTGCAGGTATGTTGTGTGGAGCAGCAGCTCATCCAGGCTCAGTCTCTTTTGGTGGATGCCCAAAAAGAGAGAGAGCGATATTTACTGCAGGCAGAGGAGCTCCAGTCCCAGTTTGGCCAGCTTCAGGTGCTGCAACAAACTGTGAATGTGAAACCAGCTCTTTGTTTCTTTCTCTTGTTATCATACCTACAAACCTCAAAGAGGTGCGTGTTTTCATTAAAGAGCACTGTTTAAACTGAAGTGTCAGGTTGTGTTGATGTGACTTAAATGAGACATGATGTTGGAGAAACATTAAAAGCCCAAGGTGTGTAACATGCTGCTGAAACGGCATAAAGTACAGGTGGGTCAAAGAGGATTTCCAGGCTCAGGCTGAGGTTTTGTTAAGTCTGTTCGCAATAGAAGTGTCTGTATCATGGGGAAACTAATTTATGAATTAAAAGAAAAGTAACTGATAAATGCTCTATCTTGTATATAAAATAAATTACATTTTGCCAATTGGGTCCTTAGGCATTTAAGATATTGCTTCATACTGTCAAATGAAAAAATACACTCGTCCTACAGTACCTCCTGCCTTATTCTCCAGAGATGCTCTGAGCAACAGCAGTGTGAGCTCCAGGAAGAGTTAAAGGCCCTAAGAGGACAGCTGGAGGCAGCCAAGGAGCAACTTCGCAGAGAAGGGGAAGAGAAAATCTGCTTACAGGCCTTGCTGGAGCAGAGGGCTCAGGAGTGGAGGAAATCCTGGGAAGTCCTGGAGGAGAAAAACAAGGAAGTTCAGCTCAGGCAGCAAGAAGCCCAGCAGGTAAAAAAATCACAAGTGTGTGTGTTTGTGTAGAGAATCTCTTGTACATTACATGTCACAGATTTTTCAAACTTACCATTGATATTATATTTAAATCATGATCCAATAACCTGCCCATTTTGGAGGCTTATTGACATGAAGACTTTTCCAGCATCTTGCCAGGTTGGAAGAGGCTCAGAGTCGGTGCCAGACCCTGCATGCAGAGAGAGAGACACTAAGGCTGAAGCTGGATGAGCGAGACAAGATGATAGATGTTCTTCAGGTGCAGATGGAGAGCAGCATCCAAATGACAGTACAGCATAGCTGCACCATCGATAACCTTCACCAAGAGAACAGTCTCCTCAGCAACCAGCTCAACCAGCACAAACTGGAGACTAAGCAGCTCAGGGTCAGGGCGTGGCAGAAACTTCATTGACATGTGATTAGAACACTGACATAAACTTTTGTACCTCACCTACAACATCCCTAACATTCCACTCTTTGTCTCTCTTTTTTCCTGTTTTGCACTGCGCTGATTAGGCAGAGTTAGACAAGCACAAGTCAGACCTGGCAGCTGCAGAGTACGAGAGGCGGCGGCTACAGGTCTCCGTGGCCGAACAATGTCAGCGTGTTCAGGAGGAGACTGTGGAGAAACAGCAGCTCAGCACCCGGCTGGAGCTTCAGCGCATGCAGTTACTCACCATCACTCGTGAGTTGAGCTTTACTGAATATAGATCACCACGCAGGAGAGCAGTATCCATCATAACAACAAAACAGACTGCAAAACTACCATTAAAGTAGTTTCCACACAGTAATATTTACTGAAAGGATAAATAGTTTTATTTTTATGTCTGGTTGTTTACGTGATCAACACCACACACATTCAGATATGTTATCCTGGCAACATTTTATAAATACAACCTCACAAAAATTTTAACAGCCTGTACACATAGTGTCCCAGCTTGTCTAACAAATTATCAAATATACGGGTGCAACTCTGCATAAATGCAAACAAACGTATTTATGCAATATTTTATATCATTGCCAACTAGGAATGCACAATATTGGATTTTTTGCTGATATTTTACAACTCATTTGGCCGATAATTGATACTGATACTGATATGTATGTATATTTTTGCCCCACACCTAATTGCAGAGATCATCAAGTCTCTTCTGTAGTGGAATATATATGCAGTATTAATATGCATACTTTTACCATGTTGGCCCACCGGCAAACACAGGCATAAAATACAAAGCTTAAAATTATGTAATATTCATTGTCGTTCTTGTGCAAAAGAAGGAAAATACTTGAACTTATGTTATGTAAGACATGTCATTTTTATTTATGACAACTGCTTTTCAACAAAACAAGTGAGATACATCCTACTTAAAACTGGATGATGCTCTCCCTGACACAATCAAAACAATACCCACAACCAGGACAAATTTGGTCTGTTTCACAAGTGACAAAGTAAATAAACATAACATCTGTCTACAGGGAACATGTGAAACATGTTGACAACTCAGACGTTTAGACAAGTGAACAGCAGCCTTGTATTAAGCCTTGTATTATCCAATATTTAATTTTAAAGCCAATATTGTCCGAAACCAATAAAGTGCCAATAATATTCTGCATCCCTAGTTACAACAGCTAATATGTGATTCAGTTAATAAATGATAAATCATAGTCTGTAATCTCATTGCATGCTTTGAAAGTATATTCAAAAAAAGGGGAAAATATTGTCCAAAAAGTTTTCCATTAAAAGTCCATCCCCACTTCTAATCGATCCTGATTCTACAAATTAAAAATTTTAAGTAGAGACCACCTAATAAAGTGTTATAGGAGGACTTTTCTCATATTGTACTTTAGGAATTCAAGCATCCACCATAGCTGGCAGGACTTTTGTTATTTGTTAACAGCAAACTGGCAAAAAGAGGCGCTTTCATTCACCAGGAATTACTCACATTGTTTCTAGAAAGAGTTCAGCTCTCACAGGTCTTTTGCCAAATCAAATGATCTTCTTGTCCTGCTGTGTTAAAAAAACAAAGGACCTCGTTTGGTATGTTTTCACTGTCAACCAAGCCCTTCTATTGTAGTGTGTGTTTTCTCGTGTGTTTAAATGTGTTCTGTCAGAGGATGTAATTCATGTGTTTGTGCGGGCGCGATTTCAGAGGAGCACAAGCAGCTGCAACAGCTCCACAGCTGTAAGAGTGCGGAGCACGAGGGTGTGGTGCTAAAGCTTCAGAGTCGGCTAAGAAACGCCCTCGATGAACTGGACCAGGTCAGGAGCACCCTGGGGAACCTGGAAGGAGCAGATGGACACGGTTAGAAGATTTAAACTGAGATTTTTAATTATAAGATCTCATGTACAAAAAACATCTGAGAAAATTCTTAAGATTTGCATCCCAACTGTAATCCAGTGGACAGATAACAGTGATTTACTGATATCATAATGAAATCTAGGAATGCGAATAACTCTTATACAAAAGATAATCAGTACAGTTTAATGAAATTGTAAATGTTGTATGTCCTCCTCCTCTGCATTCCAGTCTCAGAGATCTAATCTGAAATGTATAACAATGAATGTGTGTTCATGACTTGTGTAAAGCCCTGATCTCTCCCTGTTCTTTGTCTGTCTTTGTCATCGCAGGCCTCCAGGCAGCAATGGACATGCAGGAGAAGATCACTGCCGGAAGAGAGCAGATCGACTCCCTGCAGAGCAAAATCCAACATTTAGAGGAGACTATAGAGAAGCTGTACCAGGTGAAAAGCCTAAATTTACTGGTGTTTCAGATCAGTCAAGTTAGATTAAGATCTTTTGATATCATGCACTTCATGTTACTCAAATTCTGTTTTATGATAACTAGTAATTTAATATGAAATACTGATGTAAATTTCTTTTCCTTTACATTTATTATCAAAAAAAGATAAATAGGAGGAACAGAGACGTCAACTATTAGTTGGCAAAAAAAGTTAACATAAAGGACAAAATGGACTTTCACATTATAAAATTTCTTGTTTTGTTTTTTTTCTGATTGCCTCTGCTTTTGATCCTTCAGATGTCTTAAATCAGTAAAGCCTGCTAACTTTGCAAGACTGTAATTAATGGCATTAATGGTTTTTTAAAAGTCTTCCAAATATACATCTGGCGTCGAGTCATGTAAAAATTAAACAGTGAGCTTTAACCACTCCCACAATCAACACATATCTTTTACATTTTTTGTCAACTCTCCCTCTTCTGCTCTATACAGGAGAAGCGCTACCAGAGCCTGGAGCGCCAGCGTCAGCTTCAGGAACTAGCCCTCGTCAAGAAGGAGAAAAGACAACTCGGTGATGAGCTGGAGGCCCTTCGCTCCAAAGATAAACAGCTAAGGGATCGAATTGGCCAGCTTGAGACAATCCTTCACAAGGTGGTGCTGAATTTCATTCCCATCTCCCTTTCTCCTCATTTACTGTCATCCGTTCACCGTGTGCTATCTAATGAGGCATACAAATGCCCAAAAAGATTGGCATAACAAAAAGATTTTACTGTTGAAGGTCTTGAAAAGGGATAATCCTCAAACAGCTACTATTTTTTCCCCTGAAACAACACAGAAAATTTGAGTTTATATATTTGGATAAAAAAAGAACCTTATCAGTCCTGCTCTGTGTCTGTGTCTGTGTCGTATGCTCTGTTCCTCCTACAGATGTCAGAGAGCTTTGCAGACTGTCAAGATTTTATCCAGCTGCAGGAGCAGGAGTTTTTCCGTCTGAAACTCCGACACGCCCTGGACTTAAAGGTAGAGCCCGGAGTCTTTTTGTAAGAGGCACTAAGGCTCCTCCACTCCTACACATGGACGCCCATGTGTGTTTAACCATGTTTTACATTATACACTCAGTGCTAATCTTATCAGCTGTTTTCTCTTCATCACGCATCATGCCTTTGTTAGTAATGTCTTAATACATTCCCTTCAAATCTTGAGTTATACCTAGTTCGCCTTTCTGTAGGAGTTCCAAGGTCAAGCTCTGCACACAGCTCTGAATGTACCTTCACCTGACCTCGTCCCTCCACTCCCATGTGCACTCACTGCTCCACCCTCCTCCCAGCATGCCTCCAACACCCAGATCACGGTACAGTCAGAAACTCCTTATGTCTTGCCTGTCTCCTACAGCTCCAGCCCATCAAACGCATATGTGAATCATTGTTTATTTGGCTGCACAGACACAAGTTCAGCACATCTGCTGGGCTTTTAAATCAAAAACATACGCGTCATTGCATTCCTGTAGCAAAGAGAGAAACCTTAAGGTTAATGATTTCAACACCGCAGTGAAATACTGTTTGGTTTGGTTTTTCCCATAGTTTTATAGCAATACACAGTTTAACTTGTTTTAACTGACTTAAGCATAATAAAAGCTCATGCTGTCACAGAAACTGACTTTCAAAATTGTCCTGCATTCCCTGGTTTCTCTGTTCAAATGCAGGCTAATCATAGCAGCTGCTGATAAAAGTGACATCACCACAGCAGTGCATTGACATTTTCTTTCTACTCTCTCCTCCTGTGGTTGCTGAAGCCAAAGAGTCGGCATGAGAGCCCGGCCTGGGAGCTCAGGTCTCTCGTCAAAGAACTACGAGGGGTGCTTTCTGAGAACCACAGACCACACACGGATAACAACGGCGCTGGCAGCAGCTTCCACAGGAGGAGGTCTGCTCCAGAGAGAGTGCACAGGACCACATTGTACGTCTGGCTCCGTTCCCACACGCTGAAAGGATTAACTTTGCTCTTAGGCTAACTTAGGTCACATTAGACACTCATGTGATGTTACTAAGTGAGCAGGATGTCATCAGAGTGGATGATGAGGGGGGCGTCCATACACAAGTGCTTTCATTGGACTGTTTCACTGCTTGTGCTGTAACATGCAGTACCTTCTAAAAAGAACAGACAGGTTGTTGATCCTGTAAACTTTAAAAACTTCTTAATGTTTGAACCTGTCTGTTATGAACCCATGAAATGCGTTGCATTCTTGTGTATTTAAATTTTCCTTTGCCACCTGCAGCAGCACTGACAAGGCAGAAGAAGTAAAAGCCAGCTCCAGATTTAGAAGAAAAACATGCAGCAGGTATGGAGTGCACCCCAACCCAGCCAGCCACTGTTTTGTTTGAATACAGTGTGAATGACTTGCCTTAAGGCTATGAGATGGCCTAACCATCTACCCACATGATGGTATCGCTCATGTAAAATGCAAGGTGCTGCACAGTGCTACAGGCAGTGTAACATGATGTAACGTGTGTGTCTGTGCATACAGTGTGTCCAGCGAGCCACATTTCCTGAAGACAGCTGAGCTGAATGGGAAAACGACCAAAAAATCCTTTTGTGAGAGTAAGTTTTCAGAACTACATCTATTTTCATGCAGTGCAGCAGAAAAGTTGCATGTTAAACCAAATACTTGTTAGTTTGCTCTTAAACCTTTCATCAAAATAATATTAGAGCTCCCACAGTTTGTTGATCAACAGAAAGATAATTTAATGCTATTTTAATAACTGACTCGTTCTTTCAGGTAATTGACCCTTTGTTAAGCCACGTCCCCCTCGAGCAGTAACGAGCATCACTTTTAAAAGTGCCTCAGACACGTTTAACCACGACGAGCTCAAAATCCGCTGATCCAGCCCGAAAATGACGAAAATCTGAAAAGTGGAGCACGTCAGACCCTGGTCAGTGCAGGCAGATGCTATGCTCTGATTGGCCTGTTTGCATTTGAGGGCGAAGCTTAGCGAAGGGTCACTTTAAAGAAAGACCACTCAAAAAAGAATATGTTTTCCTGCCATTTTATAGACCAAATAATTGAGAAAGTTATTTGATTAATCAGTAATCGAAATAATCCTAAATTGAACCCTAAATACAAGAAATTGTGTTTTTTTCCCCTCTCTAACTTCTACATTATGACTTTTCTAGACCTGGTTACATTGAGTCCAGCGTCTGCACAGCTCCTGTCACTGGGCCGCAGGTCACCTGTCCACACTCTACTGACCTCTGACCCAAAAAGTCAACAGTGATCAACACAACAAACCTGAGGCTGGTTCCTCTTGTTTTGTACTTTCTGTAATGTTGTACATATAAACAGTTTATCATGTCACTGTGGACACAGTGTAACAGATTGTAAATTATTACTTATTTTTTGTTAGAAACCTATTTTAAGAAAACATTTTCTATGTACAGTGTCTTAAAGAGCATTAAATGAGTTAAGAACCACCTGCTGACACAGACTGAGCCATACACAGGGTTTCATCAATATGCTGTATGTTACTAAATGATGCTCTGTATTAACTAAGAGTGAATGCTGAATATCACCCACACAACAGTCAATTAGTTACAGTTTGTTTTTTTTGGTTGTTTTTTAATGACTGGTAAGAGACACAGATGTTTTCTCACATGGATTATTTCATCATCAACTCAGCTGAGAGACAGGTTTGAAAATTAATTTTCAGAAAATTGTACAAATGTTATGGATTAACCATATTCTCTGTAATCACATTACTTAGAATTAATTGAATTACTTTTTTTGTCTTTTAGAGGGTTCCTTTTTTATTTAAAATGGCTTCCCAGATAAAGTTGTCAAATGATGGTTTTATAAAAGCACCAATCAGATGTATTTTTATGATTTATTGTTGTTGTTGTTTTTTTTATTAATGTGTTTGCATTGTTATAATTTTATACCAAGAATCATGGAATTAAAAAAATCAGTGTTTCGCATTTTGTAGATGTAACATATGTTTGTGTATTTAGTGTTACACATATAACAAGCAGGCAGGATATAAAGAGGGAGGAATAATTAACAATACTGGTTCATCTGTTTTGGCTGTTGAGTTTAATTTTAGACTCCAATTAGACATAAAATCTTTGCTTCCACAGTGTTTAATTAAACTTGTTTCCTTTTACTAAAGTCTATCCTGAAACAGACCCAACCTTCTCCTTTGTTTCATTTTAGTCGTAAAAAATGAGATTATTCAGAAACTGAAGTCATAAAGAAGAATGTATTTTAGACACACTAAACCTTTTCTTCTCTTTTTAGCGTGGCTTTTTACAGCTTTCCTGTATACAAATGGCTTAACC
>JAQFJA010000022.1:12185408-12198440 GCA_029874485.1 Naso brachycentron
AAAATGAGAGACAAAGTTCTTGTCATGTCTTAAAATGGTGTAAATAAAGCCCAATGTTATCTTCATGGTTAGATACCATTGGAACTAAAGAAGAGAAAAAAAATTAAAAGAAAAAGAAAAGAGTAAAAAAAATTCTTATTTAATTAGGGAACTGGTCCTTTAACAAAATGTGCTATTTCCAGCCTTAAGCTACGACTGCATACAAAAGCATAAGCCTTTTGCAGCCTTCTCTGTCTAATGAATGTTTTTATATGCTGCTCTTGTCTAACACATTTACATTTTTGCATGTTAAAAACCTTCATTAATAAGTGTACCATCACATTATGGTGGTGTTGCTTATTACTCATGAGGATACAGTACATTACACAGTGTATTACATGACTTCAACCAGATGAGGATAGTATTGTGCCATATCTGGTGGCAGTAAGTAAAAGCGAACTTACAACTACTAGTTGATGTCTAGATTGAAGGAAAGTTTTACAATGTTGCACTATGTATCACATGAGCACTTTATGTTTTAATATGCACTGACTGTACCAGGTTTTTGAAATAAATGTTTAATGATGAAACTGATGTATAGTTTTTCAGAATGAGAACTTCTTCTCTATTGTTAATGAGAATGCACCTTACATTACGTTGGGTTTTGGAAAGCCTGTGTGAATGGTTTGTTTCAGCAATTCCTCTGACTTCTGATTTATGTTTACAAAAAGTGCTCAGATACCATATTTTTCAGCTAGCCCACTATTTCATCTTTGATAGTTTAATGCTTTTTCAGTTTCAGGTTTCTGCCTTGCAGAATTTTGCAATATTTAGAGAGCAACTGAAACGTGTTGCACATGGCAGAAAGGACACCGAAAGTTGCAATGTAAACACTGGCACCACCTGTCAAAGTTAAAGCACCTGGATGACTTTAATTATAGCAGTCAAGGTGTGCTCATGAGTTCAACATTCTTAAACTTACATGAACTCCATAGAGACAGTCAAGATATGTTGTCATGTGTGTCAAATCATTCACGGATTGATGTTTTGTGAAGCTTGATTATTATTTCTCCTAACAGAGGCATGTTTCAAGATAAGAGCTGCAAGAGCCATACAGTACAGCACAGCGCATACAGAACAAAACTGGGTTTCTCTTGGTTCCTTGGTGCAGAACAGACAGAATAAATGATGCAGCATTTAGTGAGAGTGAACATTCAGACTTCATAAGGTACTGCAAAAACATACAAAACATGACAGGAATGAAAGTATGAATGCGTATTGTAATATGCAGAGCAACTATATGCAGTATGAGTATAAAACTGAATTTCAAAAAAATGTGTAGCTATGTATAATCAGCTCAAAGTAGGATTTAAAATCTAAGTTTCATTATTAGAAGTCAAACATGTATGATTGAGTGACTTTCATAAATCTAATAAGTAGGAAACCGGTTGGATAAAGGGCAAGAAAAGCCCCAGAATAATCTGGCTTTTCACAGCTGTTAGTTCTTAAGTCAGGAAACTGTTCCTACCAACAATTAAACACTGAATAGAGCAGAAATGTTCAAGAAAAGGTCCCCGAAAAAAAAATGCTCCATTGAGTCTTGCTATATTCAGCCTAGATACACATAAGTGGCTGCAGTAAATAAAATGGATATGGTCTGATGTGGAAATTTCTTATGTTACACATTTTGTTCTAATCTGGTATGTAGTAAAATACAAATTGTATGACAAAATGGATAAATAGTGAGAAACTTAGTGTGTTATGTCATTAAACAATCAGGTGAAGCAAGATATACTCTGAGGGACAGCATGAATGTCTTTCTCTGAGGGTTCAAGTTACAATAAAGAAAGTCGAATTTAATTAAAACAGAGATATCACATGATTACCATGCATCTTTGTAAAACTAACCTTTTCCATTATTTATCCTGTTTGTGCCCACAAGAGTCACCAGCAGAGGATTTTATAAATATTTCTACATTCTGCGTTTAATTTTTTACAGAAATGATGGAAAACACACCAAACATTTAATAAAGTTCATTCAAGAACAGCCAACAATGGATTCTTACAGCCAGTGGGAAAATTAAGATCTGTTCTGCTGTGTTCGCAGACACACTGATGCATGTGTTGATGTACCAGATGTATCATCTTTGACATTATCAGCATCATCATCATCATCATAGTGTCTTATCATTGTTATTCCTAATCGTTTCCAGTTCCTTTAACTTCTGTCAAAGAGCCTGTATGTGAAGCCATTTCCCCCACCTTGTACAAACATTACAGTACACAAAGTTAGAGACTTGTAAGGCCACAGGTCAAGATGTTTGTCCTCATTAACTATAGCTGAACTGAGTAAAAATGCCGTCTTTCCTTTATCTGATCTGTAGTAAGACTCAATGTTCAGTTGCCCAAGAATGCGATCTGATATGTGTGCTGACATTAAGGTAATTTTTCTGGGTGCTTCTTTCAACAGTTTGAGGAGAAGAAACAACAGCACTGACCTAGATGCCAAAAAATCAGAGGCTGCAGAGACAGCAAAAACTGCGACCCCATTTACAGCGGTATTTATTGTTTTTGTGACACACTGCAAAATTCCTTTCGGCACTGATGGATGTCATTTCCATGTTTCTCCATGGTTGCTGTTAGCTGTTGCCTCTGGCTACGATACACCTACTGTAATTACACATAGTCCCATTGGTTATTCATTTTCCATACTGACTGTCTAATTGAATCTTTTAGGGTTTCAATAATTAAAGGGTTAAACTGTGTGCTGTAGAATTTTTTTTTTATGTCTAACAGTATTTTTCCTAAAGTACAGAGAAAGGTAGACGGTAATGATTAGCTCAGATGTGTACTAAATACATCTTAGACGGGTCCTAAAACGCTTTTCACCTGCACGTTCGACTTGACTTATTGAAACACACTGGCCCTTGTGATCTTTGACAACACATCTCAAAGTAAAATTTTCCCGTATTTTTTTGTGTCAGGTTCCTCTTCTTAAAAACAAGTAAAAGAAGTGAAAAAGGATTCCTCAGTTTCTAAAGATAAAGAAAAGACCCCCGAAATTACGTAAAACATTGGTCATAATTTGACTTAAAGTTAGCAAATTAGCATAGCGACCTAGCATGCGGAACCCGGGCTGCAGTAGGCTATTTCCCATGATTTTACTTTGTTTTCTTTCCCACGTAAATTACTTATCTTGAAATGCTAAAACATTGGCTGAATATTTGACCAAAATAAATCAATAATTACATTTCGTATTAACCTTTTTATTTTAGAGAAGTTCAAGAAGCAACACTAAACGTCATCAGCCGTACTAGCTGGGGTTTTTTTGGCACAGCAGTGCTTTGCGCTAAGTGCTAACATCTGCATTATAGCATGCTAATGCATAGTGGAGAGACAGCTTAGCATGTTAGCCTCTTACAATTTCTAAATATCACTAAACACAAGATAGAGACAATGCTAATAGGATGTCATTAGTTTTTTAGGTATTCTGTCATAAACAAAACACTGGACAAATTAAAATGACCTGAAAGCAGTGTGAAAAAAATGTCAAAAACTTGTCAAAGGTTAAGCAGAAAACTGTTCTGCAGTGACAGAATTTAAAAATTCCTGTGTAACTTGATGTTGTTGTTGTTTTATCTGTTTTTAAAGAAGCTTTTGATATTGCCCTCCTCTAGACTCTGTGATCACTTAGGAATTTTAAAAACACATATCTGGAGTTCCTGTCTTTGGTTTTGATCAGATGAAGTTTCTGTTATGATGAACTCTTGATGTCTTTGTTTACAACTTCAACAACATGGATTGTGGTCACCTCCCCCAAATATCTATATCTGTGCGTAAAAATATGTCATTTCATCATAGCCCTAAATATAATGTAAATTTAAAAAAGAGCAAAACTGCAAAATTCCATGGCAACCCATCAGTAAGGTATTGATGTTGCAGTAGTTCAGATCCTGCCCATTTACATTGTGCAAATTCACTGCATAAAAAAAGTAGGTAAAACTTTATTTGGATAATCCACCTACAAGTAGTTCAGAGAGTATTTGTAAGATTTGAACAACATAAATTGACATTCAACAATTTAACTGCCTCACCCTAACCCCACATGTTTAACAGACTATCTGTAAATGTTCAACAATGTATTTTGGCCTACAAATGTTCAACAAACACTGGCTACCCTAAACCTCTAACCCTAACTTCCAACTGATATGTTGCTGAATGTTACAAATGTTAGAAATACTGTATGAACTATCTGTAGGTGGACTATTCAAATAAAGGGTTAAAACCAAAAAGTGACGAGGGGGAAAAAAAGAAAAGAAAAGCTCTCATAGTTGACCCTGGTTTGGTCAATTTGTTCAAATGATTCACTTTTTATTGACAATCATGGAACATTTATGACAAAATAAACATTTCAATATTGTCAAACTGTACATGGAGAAGCACATTGCTTTGCAATTTGCAGACGCTTGTGATTGAAGAAAATCAGGCTATTGATATTCTTATCATCTAAAAAAACATTTATTTCTCACACTCATATACTTATTCCTCAGTCTTTAGAGGCAAGGTCTGCAGCTTTGCCCCATTAGCTTACATACAGAGCCTGAGTCTTAAAACTGACAATTACTGCTGCTCCGAAAAATAAAATACATTAGCTTGTGACCAAAACAAGAGAGTTTTTTTTATTCTTTAGGGAACAGTGGATTATGTAGCACAAATTTTCCTTTAAAAACCGAAAAAACTTAAAAGTTAACTTCCCTACATGATGACTGTTTCCAGTGTTTCCTACCCCTAGTGTGACTTTGGTGCTGAGTTATTATATATTGTAATATTGCAGCATATATTGTAGCATCATCTGTTTATGCCGCACAGTTTAATGGCAGACTTTGGCTCTGGTTTGAATGTGTTATTTACAAAATGGGTGCAGTTGCTGTGAATTCATATGTACATTTAATACCTTAAATATTGATTTTGGAATAGACAACAAAAACTTAAAATATTAACTTAGCAGCACAAAAATCTATTTCATCAGGTACAACACAACCAGAATCAGATTTTTTCCCCTTAAATCTCTTTTTTTGCACTTTTAACATTTGATAAAAAGACGTTAATAGATTTCCTAACTTGACGTCTGGGCGCCATACAATGTTCATAAACATCTCATGGCCTATTCTCTCTTCAGCATTATCTTATCTCTTGCAGTGCTGTCTATTGTTTCGTCACTGCGTACAATTCATTTATTTTCTCCTGGTACGTCTTCACAACTATGGGCCTCCTCAGTTTCAGTGTGGGTCCTGCACAAACACACAAAAAAATTTTGCTTAATTCAATCTAAATCATGACATGAAAATTCAGCTTCTTCTGACAGCCAGTCACACAGTAACAGTGTTTGATCCACTGTAGCTTAAAAATGTTTTAGTGGGAGAGATTGCATCAAACAAACATCACTGGAATGTTGTCTGGCACAGTGTGCAGTCACAAGGTGTGCCTGCTAACATCATGACATAGATTAAAAGCAGATTCACTGTAACAATAAGGCAAAAAGCGATTGTAGTAAACACTTCCCCATTCCTAAATAATGTTATCCTGCAGCGACCTTTGCTCCAGTTTCAATGCTAAAAGGAAGAGCCATTAGAAAAGGCTCAACAAAAATGAATTAACTCACCGAGTTCTCCTCCACTGACAGAGAAATCTCGCTCCAGTATGACCCATTTCTGGACTCTCTGGGCATTGGACGTTGCTCTAGCGTTTACCCGCTCCAAGCCCTCCTGGATGGCCTGGTAGATAGCTGGCTCCTTATTGGCTATGATCTCTGACACCTTGGTCACTGTGATGCCATTGTGCAGGCAGAAGTCTAGAGCCTCGGGGCTCAGCTCATCTGTTGGATCGCCGTTGTCGTCAACGACACACTGAGGAGACAGAGAGAAGAGTTCTTATTGTGTTTGCTCGGTTTATTTAGTGGCTCTGACTGTCTGCAGGAATGGAGGCCTGTTTACTTTGAGCGTAATCAGCATGGAGAGGAACTTGAGCTTGTCTCCCAGCAGCATGGCATTGCTGATAATTGGCACCTCGGCCTTCAGCGCTTCCTCGATGGGCACAGGAGGGATGTTCTCTCCACCAGCAGTGATGATCAGTTCTGAGCCCAAAAAAAAAAACAGAAACACAGTGAGCTCTCTGGTTCTTGACAACACAATGCATTGTTTTGTTCAACAACTGGCATTGGGATAGTAATCAGCTGTCATCAAATTACCACACTTAGAAAGCCCAAAAAGTAATGTAACAAAAAGTTAAATACAATTACACAGTCTGTCTATTAAAGGACACTGATAAGTTAATTTTACAACTGGAAAATGTCCCGAGACTGTTTGTTTACCCTGTGTGCTCCTAATATGGTTCTTGTGGGGCATTTTTTTCAGAATAAGAACACACAAAGACACTATTTTGACACAGCGTACCCTTGATCCGTCCTGTGATGTACAGGAAGTTGCGCTGGTCATGTCGTCCCAGATCTCCAGAGTGGAGCCACCCGTCCTGGTCAATAGCCTCTGCTGTTTTGTCGGGCATGTTCAGGTAGCCCATAAAGACGTGCCGACCCCAGAAACAAATCTCTCCATTTCCATCTGTGTCTGGGTTGTCCAGCTTTGTCTTGCAGCCTGTCATCACCTTTCCACAGCTGGAATTACAAAACATAAGTCACCAAAATGCTCATTTAGACCCCATGTAACCTGATGCTGACCAAAAAATGAACTGCTGCTGCACTCCTACTTACATTTATTTATTTGTATATACATATTTATGCATGTGTATTTGTGACTATTTAAAGGATACATTGGTAACATTTGTAGGTGGGTAATTAAAAAAAGTTTTTGACCCCCAAAATATAATATCATTGGGAATTGTTATTTTCAAAATTGATTGTTTTGTTTATCTCTTTCGTAAATGACAGAGATTGTAGTTGTTGTTGTTGTTGTTATTAATAAATTAAGCCATATTTTTGTACTTTTAAACTTGTGGTCCTCACTGAGTCAAGTAGCATGAATTGTAGATAGAAATGTATAAAACCTGACGATAATGCTTCATTACTGACCTTGTAATGCGGAATGCTTCATTAATGGAGATGGTGTGGGGGCCAGAGCTTTCACTCATGCCGTACATCTCCAGAACTGGGATGTTCAGACTCATGAAGTACTCCAAGGTGTCTTTGGCGATGGGGGCAGCGCCTGTGAAGCAGATCTTGCAGCGGTCCAAGCCCAGCGCAGCTCGCACTTTCTTAAAGACCAGATTATTAGCCAGCATGAAGCCCCATGGCACCAGATTCTCCCTGCAACCCCCAAAACAAAGCAGAATTTTCAACACATTTCCAGTTAGTTGCAATTTGAAGCATTACCACTAGATGCCACAAAATTTTATAAACTGGACCTTTAACGTGCTAGAAATAAGGACTTGGCCCTAAATTAAAAAACATCCAGCCCAAGTGCCACAAAAACTGTGGACACTGATACATTTCTGCAAAGCACAATTATGTTAAACTTGCACAATGTACATGTAACTTATCAGTGTTTCAACAATGCATATCAAAGTGAAGTCGTTTTGATTTAATGTAGGCCTATATGAGCTGAATTTTCTCATCAGGAGGAAGGCGAGACAGCTTTCAACAGTTAGAGACCACATTATCATAAGTTTCAACCAGATCCAGGGGACCAGGAACAAACACATGACCTGTTCTAGTTGAATTCTAACAAAGGATCCCTGCTGCAGTCTCACCCATTCATTACACTGTAGTTGTACTGCAGGCCTATGGACTTGGCCCAGTCGCCCACTCTCTTCCTCATTGGGGTTGCCTTGGCAGCGACAGCTCTCATCCTCTCCTGCATCTTCTCCCACACGCGAGGAACCCCCATGAAACAAGTTGGACGAACGTCCTTCATTGTCGTTACTAAAGAGCCCTAGAAAAGTGAAATGGAATTGAAATCAAAATCGAAAAAAAAAGCTTTATTATTTTTTCCATGCCTTTGCAATGGTTGTGTCCTTACCTTGAGGGCATCTGGCTCTGCAAAGTAGGTAGTAAAGGCAAAACACATACACATCCACATGTCAATCATCTGGGCTGCCACATGGCTGAGCGGCAGGTAGCTGACCACCACCTCCTCGGTGTGCTTCAGATTTGCTGCAGTGAGCGCCATCTGTGCTGTCCACGTCAGCTGCACAGGAAAGAGTTGGAGAGACGTCATCAGAGAGTTTTTTTTAAGCCAAATACTTTTCTTGAATTTTCATGACAAAACACAAACTGCTCACACAAACACAACCACCACAAGCACCATCCTCCACCCCGAAACTCCTCAAGGAGCTGATTGCCTGTTTTGGAAAATAAGAGGCAAAGACGCACACCCCTGTCTACATCAGTGGAGCTGAGATAGAGGAGGTGGCCAGTTTAAGGCTCTTGTGGCTCTGCATTACAACCAACCTGACATGGCCATCACACACCTCCACCTTGGCAAAATAAAATTAAAAAAAAAAAAAGCCTGGAACCAACAGTGGGCTGTTTGTTAAGATATCTAAGAAAGCCACACTTCCACAGAGGAACAACAGAAAGCATTCTGAATGGAAACATCACAAACTGGCATTGGATGTGCACGGCCCAGGACGGCTCTGCAGCATCACTGGTACCAAAATGGCGGGTATTAAGTATCCACTGCCAAGCCACCGGACTAATGCACAGAGTTTTCCTCAAGCTGGGAGATTTCTCAACCTATCCTTAGCACTCAAATGTAAAAACTAGATTTATCTACATGCCTTTATTAATTATTTATTTATTTACATGCATTTATTTGTGTTTCAAAATGACAATTTTACAACTTTGAAACTTAAATAATCTAACCACATTTTAATAGCATGCTTTAGCTTTTTGACTTTAAGTTGTGTCTTTATGTTCAGCAGATGGTGTTTATGAGATGACGGTGAACTCTTTTTTCATTTGAGGAGAATCAGTCATGGAGCAAACAGCAGAAGGAGCAGCTGCAGCTTGATAAATTAATTATGTCAGTTGTTTTTTAAGCTAAAACAATTAAGAGCCAATGATTCTTTGGTTCCAGCTTCTCAAATGAGACAATTTGCTGCTTGTATTGGTCAGATTTCGTAGAAAATTGAGCATGTTGATCTTCTGTCAAAAAATATTTTAAAGATTAGTCGTTGCTCTTTGATGGAATCACATTTAAAAGCAGGTTAGCTGTGTCTGAACGATAAGTACAATCCTGTCTAAACAACTCACGTTGTCGTGACTCAGCATGACTCCTTTAGGGGTGCCGGTGGTTCCAGAGGTGTAGATGAGTGTGCAGCACTCATTAGCGCGAAGACTGTCAATCACAGCATTCAGCTGCTCGTCAGGCACGTCCTCTCCCAGTTTCATGAACTCTGCCCACTGCAATGACACAGACATCAGCTCAAAAAAGTGTGTCTAAGTCCATGAGTTTCCTAAACTGCAGTTATACACATTTCAGTTCAGTCACATTTAAAAGGGTCAGTGGTGCAAATGTAGGCATCATATATTGTTCACTATTAGAAGTGATTTATTTGCTTAATCAACATGTTGCCGAGGGAACGTACATCGTACAGGAAGGGTGCTTTCTGCTGCAGCTCGCCTTTATACTGAACAATGGCTTTCAGATGAGGTAGTTGATCTTTAACCTGCAGGAAAAGACAAATCAAACAAAGTCACATTTTTGCTAATAGCTGTCACAGACTAAAGGCTGCTGCTGTAGTGAAGCTCCGGACCTGTAGGATTTTGTCAAGCTGTTTTTGGTTCTCCACGACCAGGACGTTGGCCTCACAGTTGGCAGCCACATACTGACAAGCTTCAGCGGAGTTGGTGGTGTAAATTCCAGCCGCCAGACCTCTGTGGCACAAATCAGAAACAGAAGAATAAAAAAGATAATTTATTTCATCTATTCAGAATTGAAAATTAAAAATTAGTTGCAAACCTCAGCAAGAGGACACAAGATATGCCACAAAATGAGAATGAAACAGCAATGTGATTATCAGATGTATACCTTTATTAACAGTTACACAAAGAATTTTACCCTGAAAATTGAAATTTAAAGCAACTCTGAGAGCTTAATCTGCAGCAAGGTAAGACTTTGAAAAAGTGGATAAACTACATATATTCAGTATCATCCATCTATCCAACATCCATAAATAATGGCAATACTTTTTGCTGTGTCGACAGGTTTCTAAAAAAAAAGTAAAGAATTGGAAACCCCAACAACCGCATCAGGTTTCGTGAGAATTTAAAATGCGGCACAAACAGGTCAGACCCAGTCTCAGAGAGGGGCCTGAAGATAAACACAGGCAGAGATAAATGTGCAGCATCAGGTAAAACAATGCTGAGGCATCTCCTACAGATAACCAAGGGTGATCTTACCCGGCGAAGATGCAGCCGATGTCTGAGATTAACCACTCGGGGGAGTTGAATCCCAGAATTCCCACACCATGGTAACGCTCCAGCCCCAACTAAAGAAAGACAAGTTGTGTTAATGTGTTTGTGAGTTTTTTTGAGGAACATGTATCTTTAATGACACAGCAGCACAGTGCCTCCATTGCTCTTGACCTACATGTTGTTTCAAAAGCCACTCCACTTCATGGGACAAGAGCATGTCCATGAAACGAGAGAGGTAACACGAGCTGTGAATTTCACACACCCCAGTATTAGTTTTCATACTGAGGTACTGTTTACAAAACAGGGGCCAGGAATCAAGGGTTTTGTGTCACTTGGAAAAAGTTCATGTGCACATCATGTAAATTTCTCTGTTGAATAAACAGAGAAATTTATGTGATGCAGTGTATGTAATGTTTTACGGTTTAGAGCATTTATACACTGCAGGCAGCATGCCATGAGGTCTTCTTATTGTTTCGGCTGCACTTTAGAAGTTCATCAGCGTTTGAGGGTCTGTTTGCTAAAGAGGAGAGTAAAAGCAAAAAGCCCCTGAAGCAAACAAGACAAACCAAGACAGCTGCAAAAAAGGTCTAGGAGAGCATCACAAGGAAAGACACTTAGCAGTTCCTACATTGTTGACCCAAAATGCTCATAAACACCCTGAAATTTAAGCTGAAAGTACTTAATCTTACAGTTAATGTTTTATTCAAAACTCAATGTGTTGCAATAAAGAAGCAACTTAATAAAAATGTGTCACTGTTTAAATTTTTCCTGTTTCTACTGTAACCTTGCAGTTATGCAGAAGAGAAAGAGAAAAGAGTCATTTTTCACCCAAACAAACCTTGAGGAAGCTTTTAGCTGCTGCCCGGCATTGCTCGTAGTACTGCCTCCATGTCATGGTCACCCACTGACCATCCTTTTTTGAAGCCAAGGCTGGAAGATCTCCGTACTTCTCGACTGTCTCCAGGAACATCTGATGGATGGTGATTGGAGTCTCTGAAGCCGAGCCTGAGCCCTCCATCCTCAGCCTGACTGCCTTGTCTCTGCTGGAGCTCCATAGCTGGTCAGCCGGGGCCAAAGTCGTTGCCAGTTTCGGCAGGGGAACTGCCTTGGGCTCTTCTGCATTGGGACAACAAGGGCAGCAGCGTTTACCCGCCATTTATGACAAGACAGATGACACCTGCACCGCACAGAGACCCAGTAAGTTTGCCCTTTAGCAGAGGAGTCAGGTGTGTGAGAGGACTACAGACATCTCTGAACTGCCCCTGTGGGTTTGTTACACCTGCTGTCTCAGAGAAACCTGATTTGCAGGATGTGCATTGAGAGGGGCAGGCTGTGCTGTCACCTGAGATAAAACAGGAAGCTGTGGAATGTTAATACATACCCACCAATCAGGTTTGGTCAGGGAAAGTAGTATTGTCTTCAGTGGCTTTACAGTAAAACAGACTTGTGTTGTAGACTGAAAGCGTGAAAGAACACACATACAATAATGCTTCATTGTTTTTCCTACAAATGCAGAGGCCTTGCTTTTTATTCTTTTCGTACTGTACTTAGTGTTATTTTTGTTCTTGACATCACTCTGTCTTCCTTTTTTATCACACCAAAACTCGAGGATGGTATTGATTCTTTTTTTCTCTCCCTTTGCTTTGTTTGCTCTTCTGTAAAAAGCCCAAAGTCTGTTTTATCTTGCTCTCAGCATGTTCTCTCTAAACTTCAGCGAGTTGAGACTGTTTTAATAAAGTCATACATTTCTGTCAATTGATGCACAAGTTGTGAAAACAGCGTATGCTTTCTTTAGACCTGTGAGCATCATTTGATGCAGTGAATAATGTGATTTACTCAACAGCATCTTCAGTATGTAGAAATGCCCACAAGGCTTTTCAGATGCACCATGAGCCAGGTTCAGATCTTATATCTTAACATGTCACATGTCCTCCTATCAGTATAATTCTGTTTTGCCCCATTTCACCTTCCTTGGTTATATAAGTCATGAGTGCATCTTGCAAACAGAAACGCTGCCCTTTAAATTAAGTGACTCAAAAGTTTGTGACTGCAAAAAACTGTATGTCAAAAAAGCAATGAACACCAAGTGACACCAAAGGCCTTTGCTCCATCTGAATGTAAAATCTGTTGCTGAGGAGAATGAGGAGCTTTCTCTCATTTTAATTTAAGCACACAAAGGTAACAAACACTATGTTGTTGTTTGTCACTGAGACTAAAGTCAGCAGTCAAAACATTGCTAGCTTAAGCTTATTTTTAATTGGCAATAATGCGTGTGTTTTTAGTCACTTGAGTGACTGCACCTACCTGTGTTTTGGTGTCATATAAGGCCATACCACACCTGCAGCGCCTCCAGATTGCTGCTGCAGAGGGTGTGCTGGCACCACATAGATAATACTACATCAGTATTAGCTCTCTCACACAAGGTTCCTATTAGTTCATAGGAAAATTTGAACTGGTGGAAAAGCTGTCAGAGCATCTAATTCATCAATTCAGTCCCACAAGCATTTTGTACAAAACTGATTTTAAAACCTTGCTTTATTTAACAATCTTCACATTTTTCTGTATTTTATTGTTGAAACAAGCTTTATAAGTGTTCTTTTTGCTGATTAAATACACTGCATGTG
>JAQFJA010000022.1:12381855-12393471 GCA_029874485.1 Naso brachycentron
CTAAAGGTAAATTCTCTAACTGACCTACATCCATCAAAATGGAGAGATAACATACTGAACCAGCTGAACTGACTCCCAACGACCTGGAGTAAGATGCGGGAGAAAAATGAAATGTATTATGTTTTGTTCTCCCTAAACTGGATAATTACATTAGTTCACAGAAATAGATGGATGAATATTTGTGTCAGTGTCATTTCACATGTTGCTTCTGGTCAAACACATGATGGTGCTTTTCCTGGCCATCGCTCCATCAATGTGATTTGCTGAGGCTTCTGTAAAACAGCCTGTCAACTGCCTTAGTAAAATGCAAACAGAATCACATCTCGGATAGAAATGGAAAGATTGGTATGTGGTGCAAGAGCATGTGTATGTCTGCTGGTTGTACATGCCTGCCAGGCAGACAGAACAGATTGAAACGCTATTGAAGCCCCATATCCAAAATGATTGCCCCAGGACTGTCTGCAATACCCAAACAGACTCCCATAGAGAGGAAAAAGACAAAAGAGGGGGGAAATAAAAATGACTATTACTATGAAAATGTGTTCCCCCTATTTCTCCCTTCCCCTTTATTTTATCCCTGCTTATCAACCCCTGTTTTTGTCCACATCTATTAATTTACTCCTCTACTCTGACAACCTCCTGTCCACTTTCCTTCCTTCATTTAAAAAGAAACCATGTAAGAAGCAAATTGTCTGTGTATCTATCTATAGCCTAAATCTATCATAATAAGAACTGATGAACAATAAATTTTTCCTCACTTAACATTATACCTTTCTTTGCTGTTAACAAGTTTAAAGTTCATATGGGTTTCATTTAATGAACTTCCAAGGGCATTTTTACCCAGAGAACTCATTAATTTCTCCCCCGGTGTGTGCATATGTGTGTTTTTCATTATGCCCAGCCTAATAAGCAGAAACAGTATAAGAAGCTTCATCTAGGTCCTTAAAACTTCATGAGGACGACACCAGATCAGAAACAGCAGATCAGTCAAGAACAAGACAAAGAGAAGACAAACAGCGGCCCATTTTAACCACAGGGGTCAGACAAGGGCCAGCTGTCTGTTTAGAGAGGCCAGGCCAAATGATCCTTTTAACTAAGAGAGGCATGAATTTGGAAATGAAAGGACAGATACTTTGCTAGCAGCACAATTGTTCGTGATAATATTTGGCAAATTTAGATCACATTTTCTTGTTGCTTTCTATCAAATTGGTAATGATGCTGTATGAGTCAGTTAACTCACTCACCGCAGCATGGAGTGGGAAGTGACGATAGTAACACTCCACAAATAAGGAGCCAAAGAATAAAGTCTCTGAAAATCATTGACAGAGCCAAATTGGTCCACAGTAGGTTAGTTTTTGGTGTCCAGTCTATTCACAGGTTCAGTTACATGACAGTGGCCACATCTGACTGATTCCATATTTCCTATATTAAAGTAAGTTCTTCACATTAAAAGAGAAAATATATCTTTTGTTCAAGGCCGCAAGAGTGATGCAATATTTGTTTATTTCTTCAAAAATTATAACAAAACACTGTTTCATGATACCACAAGGCTAGACTTGATTTTGTAAGCTCTCAGGAAAGATCATAGTTTGAATTTTTCACCCCTTAACATTTTCCTTTGCTATGGGGCCTATATGGAATACCCAAATTTAAAGGCCTATAATGGAGAAAGTTTAACCCCCCAAAATATAGGTATGAGTGTTAGGGGAGAATCTAGCGATAAAAATAAATTGTATTTGATGAAATATAAAAAATTATAGCATATCCGTATTGACATAAATTTATAAATTTCAATCAATATGCACAGTGCTAAGAACCACTTAAAACTCTTACGGCCCATCTGTGGGACATGAGAATGGCAACAGGTTAATGAATCTCCATTAAAGTTAGTTATGCCCTTTCACAATATGATGTTTTTTTGGCCCATCCATCTAGCCTGACCCTCTCCTTGCATGGACTGTGTTGGTTCACATGTCACTGATTTCCTTTGTTATCATTACCATGACTGCCAGAAGGCTTTGGCATTTCAGGTAAACATAAATGAACTTGGGGCGCTTGTGACAATGCCAATTATTTGACGTTTTAATTGACAGGTGAACCTCATTGGTGAACCCTTCAACAACAAGAGAATCCAGTTAAAGGCCATTGCGTTTGAGGGGGCCCTACAGGGATCTGGGTTTGATGTCGCAGGGTTGATGTCCTCTGATGGATCCATCCCCCAAAACCCCCGATGAATACAAAGCAAAAGACAACTTGATGACATCTTAAGAGGAGATTTATGACTAAGTAAAAAAAAGGAGACAGAGTGAGAATGTAAAAAGTTGGCAGTGGTCACATCACACCTGTCACCCTCCAAAGTGCCTCATCATAAAAGCAGACACTCAACACTCCATCAGCTCTGCTCCCAAAAACATCAACACTTGTTTTTCGGTTCTGTGAAAACAGCCTGTGCTTACAGAGTAAGACATTAGCAGAAAAACCTTGCTATATTGTTTGACTTATTATGATAAAAGGTTTAAGTAAAACACCTGCTTCCTTCAAGGGTAACTCACTTTGATCATTATATTTTATATTTTCATCATACTTTTTGAATTGCAGACTGTTGGGATCTGTGTCATCTTTCGTCTATTATTTGTTTCAGGACCATGTGACACCAGATGTATGTGATGAATTCACTGAGCTGAATGTAATGCTCTATTGCAGGGACAAATTGATTGACATGTGTATGTGTGCTTCAGTGTTTGTGTGTTGCATGTTTGATGCTGCAACAATGGAGTTTTGAATGTGTAAACAGTTTCATGTTTTCTGTGTTGTTGTATGTGTGTTTCAGATGGTGAATATGCTTCTTCAATTTTGTATCTTGATTTGTGTGTGTGTGTGTGCGTGTGTGTGTGCGTGCATGTTTACCACTAGTTAATTAAGAAAATGCTCCACGGCTGATTCAGCTGCATCTCAAGGCCACAAGCAAATCGTCACTCCAGGAGTGGAAGGTGGAGAGAGGAGGAGGAGGAGTGGAGAAGTTATGATGTTTTCTTTCTTTCATTATTTCGACTACATTCCTAACTTCCTCTGTTCCCCCTCTTAATTTCGTCTCACTTCCTGTCAAATTCTCTCTCTCTCTCTCTTTCTCTCTCTCTCTCTTTAGCGTGTTGTAATAACATTTCCAACAGTGACTTCTTAGCCTTTTTAAAATTCCATTTCCTCTGCAGGCACATGTTGAAACCCTTGGATCTATTTAGATGCACACTTAATGACAATTTCCTCAAACACTTGAGGTATCTCCATTTTACTGGAATGCAGATTTGTCTAAAGAGTGTTTCAAAGTGAAACGATGTTCCCTGCTGTGCCTGATAATTACACTCTGGTGACTTGGCAGCGGCACAGCCACTCAGTGACAACTGCCTCATTTAAACCACAGATATGAAATCATTTCATTGCTATAGTTGCAGAACAAATGTGAAAAAATTACTCCGAGGGAACTAAGGAACAGAGAAATTCAATAGCTCGAGAACACAGAAACAAAAAAAAGTGTGGGTTGAAATACATAAAGAGACCAGCATTCATACACCACAAATCTTATTGTACACTTTATATATATATACTCACATATATATATATCTATATATCTATATCTATATCTATTTATATCTATATCCATATCTATATCTATCTATCTATCTATCTATATGCATGTTGGCTGTATGAAGAATAATGAGCTTTACTAAAGCTTAATTCATGCTCAATGAAAGGGATTCATAGGGGAGAAATATAACATACAATAGGTTTTAAAGTTAAAGGATTATGTGTCTATTTGACTGAGGTTGGGGCTTGACTACACATACTAACCATCACACATTATAGCATCTTCCTGCAGGCTTGTGTGGAGTTGTGGTGTAGTTTGTCTGTGGTTAAGAATGTAGCTGC
This sequence comes from Naso brachycentron, assembly GCA_029874485.1. Lineage (NCBI taxonomy): Eukaryota > Metazoa > Chordata > Actinopteri > Acanthuriformes > Acanthuridae > Naso > Naso brachycentron. The sequence goes on from JAQFJA010000022.1 coordinate 12,385,780, forward strand.
TGAGAAAACAATCAGATTTTTTTTCTCCCTGCTTAAATGCTTTTTTTTTTTTTTTTTTTATAGCTAAAACTGCTTCCTCTTTTCATTTACTCATTAGCTCACTCGACCACCGCTGCTCTCTCTGTTTCTCATTCTCTTGCTGCGGGAGGAGGGACAGACTTCGAGTTATGTGTTTACAAACAGCAAACAGCATATCTTGCGTTGCAGTGTATCTTAAAACAAATGTATCGTACGTGATCACTTCTTAATCATATTAGCAACAGAAATGGTTTCCTTTAACCTCACTCGCTTTGATTTCACTTGTCTGATTACAAAATAGGAAGTGTTTGTGCTTTTAACCTATGATGAAGGTTTGGGGACTTGGTCTGGGTAGATTGTGGACACCCAAAGCCTCGGACTTTGACAATAGAGACCTGCGTTTGCATCTAAGGCCTGCTTGTGGTTAGATTTAGGCAAAAAAAGCACATGAGTACAGGATGGATTGTTTCAGCTAAATGGTGTAGTCATGTCTCCCTGCATCAAGTCACTGTCGACTTTGTTAATATTTAACTAGGACAATATTGCAATGCTTCCCCAACTGAACCAATGACTGTGAGTGACTAAACATAAATATAGAAAAACATTAATTGTGCTTTGGTTCATATGAGCAGACATGCATTGCAAGAGCCGATATCAAAGGACAGTACCTAAAATTAAATGTTTTACCAATGCATTGAGTTAGAAAATGGCAGAACTGGGGCAGCATTAACTGTGTCAACAGTAACAGTAAGGCTTTATCAAGTAAAATATCTCAGAAGAATCTATTATTCAACATTATTATTTTTATTACATTTTCCAACAAATACAACTGAATAAAAAGTAAATCTGAAAAAAAAAAAGTTACTCACACAAATGAGGCATTATGGTTTAGTGTTTACTTATGTTGCAACCACTTTTTGATGGAAAGTTTTTTGATTAGTTTCAGCTGGCATCTCATTTTTCAAAATGCGTCTGTGACATTTTGAAATGAGACCCTTCATGTGACACTTTCATTATCATAACATTTTCAGACGTGATTGTGACAAAAGCACCTCAACGACTCAAAGTCTGACTCCTCTTTTAAAATATTAGTCTTTTAAGTGAAGACTAGTATGTGTATGTGTGCACAGACAGGCAGCTGTTTGAATGTGTGTTTTTCGTCACACATTGTATTGTCAGAAGCAGAGAGGAAAACTGCGAGTAGCTGGCGCTCGCTGGAATAGGGTGGTTGGATAAAAGTGATGAGGCCTTTTGTATAAAATTGGCAACCAAAAGTACAACAGAAGCAGCGTCTCACTCTGTCGTCACTGCATTTAGATTGCCTAATTTACACATGAAATGAAGGAGCATCTTATCCTGTGTAAGCACTGTGTATGTTGCACTGATAAGTGACTTTATATTGCACCATGTTGAACCTGCTGATGATTGTTTATGGTTGTAATATGTACATAAGTAAGTGTTTTTCTGTACTTTGTATGGTGTTTTGTATTTAGGTGTTAGTTGTTATGATAAAGTATTCTGAATGGAAATTTCCCTTTCAGAGTAAAAAAAAAAAGATTTGAACCCCTTGATGTAACTTTTATCCAACGCATTCACTGACTTAAACCCAACGCTGCAATACGACTATATAAACAAGGGCTATTATTTTTTAAAAAAGCAATAGCTGATTTTAAAGCAGCTAGTATGCAAAATAAACATTCCACTTCCTCTTTTTCCGTCTTCCTACTGGTCCATGACGCTGATCTTCTGTTTTAGTGTCTCCATGGTGACCAATCAACCAGGTGAATGAGCTTCCACATTTCTTCAAAATATGGGGACTCTTGATTGTAAATGGCAGCACATGTATGTAAATGTTGATGTTTTACATTTAATAAGCAAAAAAGAAAGAAGGAGACAAAATGTTTGAAGAGCAATACTGGGAAACCAGTGTAGCCAGTATATTAAACCAGTGACCTTCTTAAGTGTTATGTTGAGGGAGTTAAACTCTTGAGGGCTGGAAGCTGGTCAGACTCTGCGCAGCACTGTGACTAAAACAAAACCAATGTGGGGTTCAGGCAGGGGGAGCAGCTGATGTGGGTTACTTTAAAGTGTATATGAGAGGTATAAAAAAAAAAAAAACCTATGTGAAAGAAGATTAGGATAGCAACGTAGCCTAAATGTAACTTAAAGCGTAAGTGAAGGTTTTTGGATGTTAAACCCTATTTGGAGGTCGATCTACCATGAAGTAGAAACATATAAGACCAAAAAATCAAAAATCACTCCTTTGTCTCTCTTCCTGGGTTGTTCTTTGGAAATCCAACCGCACTTGCGGCTGGCCCTATCTGCTTGTGAGACTACAACTCGATACTTCAGCATTGAGAGAGGGGCAGGGCTTCTCTGCTTGGCACAGTACAAATGTCCGCCATCTTGCCCACTGTGCATTGCCTTTCTTGCTGCCCTAACGCTAACGTTACTTAGATACAAACAAGACCATGGCAGAAGAAGTTGATCATGTCTACGTGGGAGGAGGATTTTGACTCTGCAGTAATGGAATCTCTAGTGGAATCAGACACGGACGAAATACGTGGCTACCTATTTGAATATAGTGCAGAGGACTTGAGGCGTATGGACTTAGAGGAGGCTGCCCTGGGATGCAGCGAGCCTGGTGCATTGTGGTAGTCGAAGGACATGTATGTTATCTTCTGGTATGAGCAAATGGGAATATGAAATCGCATTTACACTGTTTTTGAAGGCATTACTGAACCAATTTCAAAAATTCCAAAACGTTTGTACTATTAAGGCTCCATATTCTTAAAGGTGGAGTCAGCAGGATATTACTAAAAATAATATAGACAAAAACAAAAGTAATGCTGTTCAATCATCACTCCTGGTGACTGTGTATGGAGACACATCGCCCTCTGCCTGTATTTTGATGTTTTGGCTGACTGAGGACCTGCTTGGGACAGGATTGGGTTGGAAGGGGGTGCGTTTCCCCCAGCCAATGACAGCGCACAGGTGAGGTTGAGAGCACCATGGAGCACAGCTACTGGATGCCATCCAGGCCGCAGAAAGTTATGAGTGTGGATGTAGCACCAAGAAAAGGAAATATAGCCGCAGTGAGCAAGTGGATAAAATTTGTTCCAGAGCGAGAGTGAGTCTTTCAGCCATTTTGGAGCACTGAAAGAGAGGCTTGAAAGCATTGGGCTACTTTGTGATGGACAGGTAGGTGTAAACACTGGCGGTTAGCTTGTTAGCTTGCTAAATTATCGACTTCTCCATTAAACACATATAATATTCCTCTGTAGCTTGCTGTGTAACCTTAGGAGAGCAGTATACCAGTACACGCTATATACATACAGTACACGCTAAATTACAATACTTCTGGTGCGCTGAGTCGGGAGGAGGGGCCCAGTTTGAATGTTGTGTTTACAAACGGCAACGAACGAATGTTATTGACTCCACCGTTAAGAGATATTCAGATTCACAAGGGTTCACACTCGCTGTAACTAGTCATTCTTATGTACCACTAATTGGAATGCACAAAAAAACAGTCACTATAAATAAAAAGTGGTCATTTTGATCAACAGTCATTCAGTCATCACAGTTATTTATTTACAAATAGTTATTTATATAATTCATAATATAAATTATGAATTGATTGACAATTATTGTATTAATGGTCTGGTTATTGGCTGCCTGGTTGAGTACATAATCATTATTTCATTAATAGTCCTACCTGTCCAAAAATTACTTGCATTAAGTCTTCCTTTCCACACACACAAAGAAAATGTACTGAATAAAAATATGAAGTTTTAACGTAACTTATAACACGGTCTGTATGAATACACTTTTCTGACTGGCTGACAGCTGTGCAACAAAACCGTGTAATGCACAGGTAGGTCGGCACAAGTTTAATCACTGTTTGAAATTCATTCATTCACCCAACTTGTAACCACAGCAACGTGTGAACTTATTCCTTCATATGTACATGTTAGTAGGTATCCTCCGTGCACAATTATGCTGCAGGCACTCTTCCTGATGAAACATTCACTCGTTTTCTAATGTGTGATGTGTTATTTCATCAATAAATTAATAAATTGGCCCTTTAATGGCCTGTTTTTTAATGATGGACCATTAATGTCTATCATAAAAAATGAATCACTATAATCACTATATCACTATAAATAAAAATAAAAAACTTAGTATAGTTTCCTACTACTATTACTAGAACAGTCTTACGTCTGCCTTTGAACAGTGTTCAAAATGATTTGTTTGCTTGGAATTCACCAGATGATTTTTTAAATTTTATATGGGCATGCACGATAAAGTTCATGTGACATCATGGCTAAATGGTGTGATCACGTGACCTTCTGTGTGAAGCCAAGCCATCAGGAGACACATATAGCCAGAGGAGAGTTGAAAGATCATCTTACTTTTTACTTGACCTCAATCAACCTCGGGAAAGTGGAATAATCTGATGTTTTAGATGGAATGTTTGAAAAAGCGTCCAGTCTCGCAGTGGTCTGAGAGATTGGACTGACTAAGACCTTTGTTTTTTGTTTTTTTTTAAAAATAACTTGATTCAGTACCAGAACAAAGTACAATCAACTGAACTTAATGCCAGGGGGCTTTGATATAAAAAGAAAAGAAATTTGAAAATTAAAATATAACAGATTTGTATCAGACATAAATAAAACAGATGACTTAAACAAATACATTAAATAAAGTGCGTCCATTAACAGTTTTGACAGCCTTCTTGCCAGTGCAGTGCTTAATGGATTGCAAATACAGTTCACACTCTTTATGAAAAATGGAGGATAAAGGTCTTTTGTTGGAAAACTTGCATTTATGAATGTGGAATTAAGCCAAAATTAAAATAAGGCTGACAATGTACACCTTATTCTTTTTGTTACCATTGAAAAATCCAAACAGGACATGCTTATACATTAAACCAAGATCACTCATTAAAGTAACATTAATAAATCTCAAAATTTCTTGCCACGGTCTTTTAGTGTCTACACAATGCCAGAAAGATGTGGCACAGTTTCAGGATGAGTGGAGCAAAAAGAATGAGAAACCTCTACATCAGACTTAAACTTTTTAAGAAAATGTTTAGCAGGATAGTATTTGTGTTTGAGCTTAAATGATACCTCTTTTATTTTGTTTGTGATTAAATATTCGTTAGGGAGCAGCCAGACCTTTTGCCATGGAATGTCACTTACAAAGTTATTCCAGTAGGTGGTGACATAAGGAATAGAAGTATTATCTTGTTGAAACAGCAAATGGCTCTATTGGTATTTTTAAGGGACACAAAGCAGATTTTACCACAGTATGTTTCAGTAGGATGGAGCATTTATATATCGTCATGAAAAGAAACATTTTTGTAGAGTACCAGAGCACCAAAGGGGATGCTTTCATTACCATGTTAAATTCCTTAACTGAGACTGAAAAGCTGAAATGCGAGATGAATTCACTGTGATTCATTAGATGTCCCTCTGAATTGAGTAACTGGCCTACCACAAGGATGTTGCTTTCAAACCAATTCTTTAAGAACAAGGATCTTTTTTTGTATAAGATGTCACCATTGTTTCAAATACAGTACCTTTGAGGAGAGAAATTGTGTTTATCATTTCCCATGACAGTAAGGCTTGTTTGAGATATTCTGATAATTTTATAGAATTTTGTCTATTTTATAGTTGCACATTAGTAAGTGGGGAGGGTCATCAAGTTGGTCAAATACAAATGCAGAATTACACATATAGATGAATAATTTTTTAAAGACTTTTATCCAACTGATTTTAAAAGTGCAATTCAATGTAAAGAAATCTAAGAAATCTAGACCACCATTTCTGCATGTCGAATATCACAGATTTTCTAATATAATGCACTTGATTTTTCCAAAGAAAGTTAAGAAGCAGTTGGTCTATAGTTTTAGAAGTATACTGCCTGCCATGCTCTAAATGAACCGAAAAGGCAACACAAGTGAGGCGGGAGATTCCTTCGGCTTTAGACAGAAGTGTAGGGCCCTTCAAGGTGAGATCTCTTTTGAGCCACAAACTGAATTTGGTTTTAGCTTTTTCAATATTGGGTTAAAATTAAGGGAGACTCTGTCCTGCTGATTTTGGCATAACCAGTATGTTAGCAAGAGAAGATTCCTCGCAGTTTTTTAAGGGAAGTAACTCATATTTGCTGAGATTAAGGCGCAAACCTGAAGTTCTGGAAAATACATTTAAAAGGCTCATAGCTGGCTGTATCTGTGCAGCATTTCTTACGAAGAAGCATGAGCCATCTGCCAGCTGACTTATGACAAAATCTCCATCAACAACAGAAATACCCTCCAGAGAGCTAGACTTGATGAAGTGACAGAGTGACAAGAAGGAAAAGGTAAACAGAGACTGGACACCCTTGACGAATACCTCTTTCAAGAAAAAACCTTTGTGTAGTACCAAAATGTAGTTTCACCAAGCTGTTGCCTTTTGTGTATAGAGTTCTCATAGCTTCACTAAAAAAATTACCAAAACCAAATTTTTCTAGACAGTAAAACATAAAGGGTGTTCAACTGTGTCGAATGCTTTGTAGTAGTCAGGAAAGAGTATATAACTATTGTCTGCAATCAAATTTGAATAATCAATGAAATCGAGAACTAATCTTATGTTGTTAAAGATGTGTCTATTACTCATAAAACCCGACTGATTTACATCAATAATTGAATCCAGTAATTTTTAAAATCTTTTGGCGAAGACCAGAGTAAACAGTTTAGAATCATTATTAAGTAATGTGATAGGTCTCCAATTTTCAATGGAAACACGTCTTTCCTTGGCTTTGGTATGAGACAGATTACACCTTGTGCCAAGCTTGCAGGCAATGAAGTCCGGTTGATCGCTGAAAAAACTTCAAGGAGAAATGGTCCAATTAATTCTGGAAAAAGCTTGTAAAATTCAGAAGTAATTCCGCCATTACCTGGCGACTTATTATTTTTTAGTTGATTAATGGCATTTAAGATTTCCTCTAGAATTATTGGAGAATCATAGAATGATCGTTCTTCCTCGCTGATCGATTAATATTATCGAGGTAAGCAGAAAAGGCCAATAAATCATCTCTGTTAAAGTGAGACTTGAATAAAGTGGAGTAATACTTATAACAAAAATTTGAGATTTCATCAGGTTTATCAGTAACAGACCCTTCTATGTTTAGTTGCAAAATAGAGTTACCTTTTTGCTTGTGACTTTTCGAGTTTTAAGAAATACGCAGACATTTGCTCCCCTTGTTCTAACCATTTTTGCCAAGATCGTATAAAAGGGCCTTAAGGGTGAGTTAACGTTAATCCATCAGAATCAAAGAACATCACGCAATACAGGAACATCAATGAGATCAAATGTAAAATATGTTAGACATAATAAACAATTAAACAAATAAATTTATCAATGGTAATAAAGATGGTGTTGTAAAATGAAGACAATCAAACACAAAATCATGTGAATCAAATTATAAGTCAAACAAGATCATAATGAAGTAATGGTCACACCCCTCTTATATAGCATGTCAGCTTATCTAACATGTAACCCATGAATCCCACCTTCCCGTCAACAAGGACTGTTGGAGGCAAATCCTCAATGGAATAAAGAACCCCTGAAACACCGGAGTGTTAGAAGGGCTCACGGTGGAAATCACAGCCACATGAGCCTACTTACAGAA
>JAQFJA010000022.1:12513944-12524909 GCA_029874485.1 Naso brachycentron
CACAATAAAACGCATTTACCTCGGAAGTCGGAATTTCCGACTCGGATGTTTCCGAGTTTCGAGTGCAATGGAACACAGCATTAAATAAACATGTTTGCTTAATGAGCATCAACAACATGCCCTTTTTTCCTTGGAATATCTTGAAAATCTGTTCATTCTATCCTTCACTTTCTCACCTCAATCTGGATAGCCTTGTTAGCATCAGAAGTTTGTTTTATTTCTGTTTCCATATGCATCAGATACATAAACATTTAGTGGCATTTTGACCAAAAACACATGGAGTAAAAATAAATTCATTCTTGTAAGTTGTAGACCTTCAATCCATAGAAATACCTTAAAATTGGTAAATTCTACACTTAAAGGCGTGTGTAGTAGTGTGTAGCAAAAGTTTCATCCTGGAGATGATAGTTATCATTCCGTCACAGTCCTGTAACTAATGCCTTACCACAATCTGTTTTTGTTTTTTAACCATAACCATACTGTAACCATATTTTATTTGTCCTTCCCTAACCTCAACTATCCCACAGCAGATATGTGCAGACGTTGTGAAACAGGAAAATATTTAAAGACAGTAACAATATATGGACAAAAAACTGAGCAACTTCAAGGTTTCTATCTGGCATTCAGAGGTGAATAGTGACTGTGTGAATCCATGAAGCACATTGAAATACAAAAGAGTGTCTTTATCTGTGATCTTTCATATAGTAGCTAGTACAAGCACTAGGTGAAGTACTACGTGAACATACTATTTCTATTGTATCTACAATGAAAATCCTTTTGGATTTTAAAAAAAAATTTTTAAATTTGTTACTGTCTGTCAGATTGTTGTAAAAAAAGTGTTGATCATGAAACATTCTGAATTTGGAAGGTAAATAAGAAAGCAGGTAAAATTATTGTTTTGGAGGATAAATATGAAAAGTGCAGCTGTGACCATTTTTTCCTCAGCTGGCAGGCATTGATGACAGACTGGCTGAGCTTACTGTATTATTCAGCTCAACAGGAAATACACAAAGTTGGTATGATTTGTTGATTCTGTTCCTTTTAGCTTAGATGTAGTTGCAACAGTAGTTTAGTATCACAAAGGGGCAGTTACGTTCAAATCTTCATTCTGTGACGCAGCTTTATGCTTAAGTTTGTGCTTGTTGGATGCCACCACTAAAGTTCCCCTTTGCGTAAAAATATCACTGCACTCTGCCACTCCAATGAAATAATGGTGCTGATGGTTCTTAAGAGGAGACTAAAATCATTTGGACACAATAACCCCCTCTCTCTCTTTACCAAGCCCACTTTAACATCCCCGTCCGCCACCACCCTCTCTCTAGTGGTTAAAAGCAAGAAGCAATTTCTCTTTTTAGGGTGAAAGTGGAAGGCCAATCCCCCACAAAGCAATTACTGCAAGTTCTTGTTCATACACACATACGCACACAGACAAGCAATTGCAGAAAGTACACACAGTAACACTCTGCGAGTAACACTCTGTGTGTACTTTTGGATCCGAGCCTTGCTTTTCTCCTAGCCTTGTTAAATTAACAACAAGCTGCCTCTAATTGTCTTTGAGGCTCAGGAAGTGCTCAACTAATCAACATTTTGACAAAGACACCTTGTAACAAAAAGGAAAAGATAAGTAGAGGAATCCTTACAACACACCATATCTTATATCAACCCACACACCCTGACACCAAATATACACAATCGAAACAACAAACCTTGCCAACAAACCACCTCACAAGCACAAAAATCAGCAGCACCCAAATAAAGACAGCGAACACTGGCAGTTGGAAAGAAAAAGAGGTTGGTGATACACATAAAGGGATACTAGAATTGAAGAGAAAACAAAAGAAGGACGAATGCGAAGAGAGGACGGTTGCAAGGGAGAGTATTACATCTTTGCAGCCCTTTTGAGTGTGTAAAATAAAGGATCACTTGTATTCCTAATGACTGTGATGTGTGGCAGTTTTTAGAGCCATTAGGGGGGAATATGAGCCAGAGAAAAAATTCCCACAATGCACCACCCACACACTCTCCACTACTGCGAGAGCCAAAGAGGGGTAAGGAAGATGGGTGGGGTGGAGGTGGGGATAAAGATGGGGGCAGGAGAGGGAATGAGAGAAGTGGTGAAAATAAAGTGGAGAAGGGAAAGCATGAAACATGTGAAGGAAAATTAGAAAATGACAGGAAAAAAGTGAGAAAGACTGGGGAGAGAGTAGGAGGACAAGGGGGGAGAAAAAAGAGAGGAATAGAAGGGAGGAAAGCAAGAAAGTGAGCCAAAGTGTGAGAGGATGAGATGAGGAGGGGGGTCTGGTGACTACAGGCTCTCTGGTGTCTTCTATCTTTGATCTAAATGTACTTTGGCAGTTCTCCTCTCCACTCCTCAGATGCAATTAGACTCCTCGCTAGCCAAGCAGACGCAGATGAAATGGCTGCTTAATGACTTCCTCGGCAAAACGCCCCGGCAATGCAAACCTTCCATCTGGAGCCTCCTGTTTCCCTCCCTCCCACTTCTCCTTCTCCTCTCCCTCTTTCTCCTCACCCATCTTCTCCATATTTCTCACTTTGATTTTCTGTCATTTTTCCTGTGTATTCTTCTTTGATTTGCTTGCTTTTCTTTCTCTTTTGATCTCTGCTGTCATATATTTTCCTGTGTAAATCCCTTTTTTCTCTACTCCCGTCCTTATTCGCCTTACTTTTTTTCTTTTGCCTTGATTCTTGTCTTTTCTGTTTTGTTGCTCTTTTTTCAAGCGTCTCACTTTTTTCCACCAAATGACCTGGATGAGCACCCATATTAAATTTAACAAACTTCTTAGCAAAGAAACTTGTGCATTATAGCCTTTGTTATTATTCGCAACAAGCACATTTCTTGTCAAACAAGCAAAAAACTGATCCTTAAGACAAATGAGGAACAGTAGAGGCCCCATATTTGACCTTAATTTTCTTATTGTTGACTTCAAAAAAGGCTATCTGACTATGAGCACAAGCTCGCCCTCACCAAACAGAAACAACTCTTAAAATCATAAATAATTAAACTGCTAAGTAACCTTTGCTTTTTAAGCAGATATCTATATACGGATTCAACAAGTAATTAAAGTAAGAGCCATCAAGGAACACACTGTTGCATGTTTTGAACCGAAATTTTGGAAGATTTCACTTCTTGACATGGCTTTCAGGTGACTGACACAAAGCTGAGCACAATATAGAGTTTAAGAAAATGTGTGGAAGTCAAATCATCAGCCTTCTGGTTACTGCTGCCTTATCTCTTCATCTTTTATTCTCATTTCTCTCTGTCTCACTGGTATTTTGTGTTGCTCGGCTCATCTTTTCATCTCTCTACAGGAGGGAGAAAGTATTTTCTAATCAGGCTGAGTAATGCAAAATTAATGAATTTGGCAATGAAGTCGCATGTTGTGTGTACACGCACAAACTTACACAAATATGGAGTGTACTTGCACGCACACGCACACAGAGACACACACAGGCGAATGCTCACCCAAAGCCACAAAAGCATGCCTGCTTCCCATCACAGGTGGAAGGGATTCAGACACACAAACACACACACGCACAAGATTTGGTATTAGCTGTGTGCAAAACAACAGGACATTGAACAGGGGCACCTCTGTGTCATCTCAAGTCTCCATGGATACTGCCACTCAACAGATGGGTGTACATACACACAAAAAATCTCAAAAAAAAAAAAAAAAAATCTTACTCAGTTTTCAAAGCTGTCCTTGTTAGGACATTACATTAACTTCTATTCATTGTGGATCATCTAAGCCAATTTTTAACTCAACATCAAACTTTCAGCATAACCAGTTCATGTTTAACCTCAACCTATTCACACCTTACAGTCAGTCTTAATTAACCAGGACAATAGAAAGGTCTTGACCCATTGTAAGATTTAGGGGGATCTATTGGCAAAATATAGCAGAAATATAAAACGATTTTTAAAAACAGTTGTTCAATAGTAGATAATGTTGAAAAGAATTGACCCCTTGTTAAGCTCCGCCCTCGAACACAAACGGGCCAATCAGCGTGTAGCATGTGCCTCCTCTGTCCAAGGTCCGACAGCTTAACAGCTGCGCTTCATAAAAACTCATATAATCTTTTCAGATTTTTTTTACTATTTTCAGGCTGGTTCTGTGGAATCTGAGATAGTCATGTTGTGTTAAACATTGTGTCTGGCACTTTTAAAAGTGCTGCTCATTATTTGACGAGGTTTGAAGAAGATAAGTTCTTTACCTTTTCAAAATCAAACACTGTAAAGTATAACACTTGGCTTTGGATAAAACTGTTCGGGTATCGTCGTTCCCGTTCACAGTTTGATAAACACAGCTGACAATTGACTGCTTTGCTAACCCTTGAATAAACACTGAGGTCATTTTACTTTATTAGCTGGTAAATTTGAGTTAATTATAGCTATTAAGAGCACTAGCAAGCCTAGCCAGCTAAACTCAATCTTTGGCTGGAGTCTGGAAATAGCAATCTCAAATAAAATCTCAACAGTTTGCAATGTTGGTAACCTGAACTCGACCCAAACAGCAAAACACAATGTAACTTTAAACTTTAATATACGAAGAAGCATGTCCTGCCCTTGTCCTAAACAAGTCCTAAACCATTTTGGAGTATTTGCTTGATGTATGAATTACACGAGTCGAAGCCGCTGCACTCTGAACTGTATTCTTTGGTATGTATCTTTATATTCATAACTTTAACCTGTTTTCACTGCTGAATCAGTTTGACATCCTCCCATTTGAAGGCATACTATTGACCCCTCTGTCGGGTTCTGTCTGAAATCCCTTTTTGTTTCTCCAAAAATTAGAAAATATTTCTGCAGAGTGTGTAGTGAGTGACATTGTGAGGTCCATGCAAGCTTTGAAAGCTTGACTGACATAGCAACATTAACGAACGGGAATGTGGCTTAATGAGGGGTCAATTGCTATCATAGAATGAGCCCTTTTTATCTATAGAGTGGCTTTTCTTTGATGTGGTAAAGAATAAAATGACTCCCTAGAAGAACTAGTATGCCCCTGCCTCTGATTGGTTATGACTGATATGTGCACGTGGCTCTGCTAAGCCTGACTGCTGGCACCAAGTGGCCCTTGCGAGCTGGCTGGCCAGCCCAGAACAGTCCAAAGAAGACCAAGGTTGGTGTTACACACACACACACACACACGACTGAAATGAAATAATACTGGTGTTATCCTCTCAACATTTTTTGGCAGTGTCATATCATTCATTTTTGTCTCCTTCTGCATCTTCATCTCCCCCGCTGTGTGTGCCAAACAATGATAATGAAACACCTTCTCTGTGGCGGAGCAAGCCTCAAGACTCCCAGCGTGAACTTTCTACCGTTGCCCGGTGAGAGTCTCACACATACACACACATGCATGAGAGTAAAAGAACATGTACAAGTATTAGCAGACACACACAAAAGCGACACCTGCATACTGTTACTGTAAATGAATTCTCTTTCACACACAAACACACACAGACGAATACATGCACATACACCTAGAGTATAGAAAAGTAGAGATAGTTTGATAGTTTGAAAAATTTTTCTGTCATGCTAAAAATTAGATGAGAGTATTAATAATGTTTTATAGAGGATGTTAATCAATCAATCAATCAATCAATCAAATTTATTTTTGTATAGCCCGAATTCCCATATTACAATTCGTCTCAGAGGGCTTTACAAACTGCACAGGTATGACATCCTCTGTTCTTAGACCCTCTCACCGGGTAAGGAAAAACTTAAAAACCCTAAATCGACGGGAAGAATCAGGGAAAATAAGAAACCTCTGAGAGACCCGCAGAGGAGGGATCCCTGTACCTGGGATGGACAGATGTGCAATAAATGTCACCTGTACAGAACACAACAGCAAAACAATCACTATCTACACTATGTAATCACTATCACTACAATGTTGCTGCTACATTTTGAATTATGAGATATAGGCCCATATGAGAGTCTATAGATCCAGGGGGAGGTGAAGTCCATGAGTCCAGGAGCAAAGTCTATGGGTCAGTCTATTGATTCAGAAGGTACCTTCAGAAAGTAGTGCAGTCCACAGAACCAGAGGCATGTGCAGTCTATGAATCAGGACGGTCTTGGGTGATCCGGACGAGGAACCTAGGCCACAAGGTATTCTATTCTCCATGGAAAATGGCAACAGGTAACCCCAAACCAGGATCCTGAGCTGGACAGACATCTCCCTGCCAGACAAGCCATGTCCTCGACCAGCCGGACCCACAGGGGCTCAGGGGAAGGAGCGGGGGAACAAGAGAGTATGGAGTTAGTAACATGCAGTTACTGGGACAGCAGTTAGAGAAGGAAGAGAGAAACAGAGGAGCTCAGGGCATCATGGGAAATCCCTCGGCAGTCTAAGCCTATAACAGCACAACTATGGGCTGGCCTGTGCCAGCCTTTATTATAAACTTTATCAGAAAGGAAGGTTTTAAGCCTAACTATATTGATTTGACTGGGGGGATTTAATTCATTTAGGCTAACATAATCATCATAGTCATCATTAGACAGCCATTGGTTGTGTTAAGACAACAATGACAAAGACTGCTTGGACACATCATTGGTTGTGTTAATTTTAATTAAGTTTTTGTGAGAAACTCCTCTCTTCATAGCACTTTATTTAACTAGATTAGGTGGTCGGGGGACAGACACAGTCTCAGTCGGGTTTTTGTCAGGTAACTGTCCTAACGAAAGTAGAGAGAAGCATGTAGGACTGCAACCCTGTCTCCTGGCCTCAACTCTGGCTTGTCGGGGGTTTGGGTCTGGAATATAGTTGCGTGAAAGTGTGCGGGCTCTACACCTTTTTTCATCTATGTTTTTGCATTAGCCCTGCACCTGAAAACGTGATGTGCGTATAACTAGTCTACCTTTTTCTGGAATATACTTGGCCACATTTCTAGAGACGAGAGCAGCTCCATCCAAAGTGGGATGGATGCCATCTCTCCTAATCAGACCAGGTCTTCCCCAGAATGTCCACCAATTGTCCACAAAGACCACATCGTTTGCTGGACACCACCTCGACAGCCAGCGATTGAATGATGACATGCGGCTAAACATTTCATCACTGGTCATATTGGGGTCCAGAGAGAATTCATTTTTGTGACCTCCGAGTGGCGCAGTCGGGTGTCATTACTGCCAACATGAGTTAGAGTCTTACTGTATTTATGATTACTTTTTGCCAGCAGTTTCAGTTTTGATTCCACGTCGCCCCCTCTGGCCCCTGTGATGCACCTAACTATGGTCGCTAGTTTTACGTTTCTGAGGATCAAGCTGCCAATCACCAGAGTTTGTTTCTCAGTGACTGTGCCACTGAGTGGGGTGAATCTGTTAGAAATGCGACGGGGTGGGTGGAGTACCGTGGCCTTTGGTGTGGGACTACACTTCTTCAGTCACCCAGCTGCCCTGGTTTCCCAGCTGTTCGGAAACTGCAACAACTTTTATGAGCAAGTATTCCAAGTTTTATTGCTTTATTGACATATGTGCTTTTGTATGTGACATTTCTAGATTATTAATAGAATAAAATGTTACAATAAAACATTAAATAGTCTTGCAAAAATAATGTTAATAAACAATTCAATAAATGTAAAAAAAAACGGAAAGAAACCATTGCTTCTTACAGTACTTTCAAAAAATGTAAGAATTTAGAATCTTACTTATCATACATTATCCTTATTATTTTTAGGTATGTTCTCATTTTATTTCAAGGATTTAACTTGCATCAAAGATTCTGACCTATTTATAGGTATAAAATAATGTATATGTCAAGAACATCAGCATTTCGAGTTTTTTTTTGTTTTTTTTTTTTCTCTTGAAGACAAGACACTTAAGAGATTGCCGAGCTACTGGACATCAATACATGAACAGCTCCAAAATGTGTTACTCAGATACAGTAATCTGTGTGAGGCTCTCTTGTGAAATCATGATATATTGGGCCACAGTAGTTTAAATCTGTCTCACAGTAACCAACAACAGCTCTGAAATGTAGTCTGACCCTACCGCCTGCGCAGTGGCAATAGTGAACTGAGGACTTGCACTTCAGTGAAAATTTTCTAAGGCTTCAATGGGTGTAATGCAAGTTAGCAGTGAAACTGATACGAAACATGGTTTTTGTGAAGTCTGGTGAAAATACAGAATGCATGTGGTGGAGCTGAATACATGATGGGGCTGGTAGAAAAGACACATTTTATTTCATTGTAAACATTTACAGAAGAAAAAAGAAACGCTTGAAAACGGAAAGCAAAATGGTGGTAATCCCGGCTCTTAAATTGAATTGGTGGGCTAAGGACCTCGAATATGGCTACCAAAAGGAAGGACATAAGAGGGAGAAAGAGAGACCTTTAATGGACTCTGTAGCTGGGAATTAAATAACAATTGATTTGTAGCAATGGCCTGCTTATTGCCGAGCAGAGAGAGAAGCTGCTGTGGCCATAGCTCTCTTCTCTTTCTCTCTCTCTCTCTCTCTCCTTCTCTTTCACACACAAACAAATATACACGCACACACACACACGCACACACACACACACATACACATACGCACACACACACACACACACACACACACTCGCACACAGTTTCGGGGGGGGGGACCTGAAAACATAAGAGAGGCGCCATACAGGCAGGGCTCTTACCTTAATTAAACATCACATATTTATTTACAGTATCTTAACATAAAGAAATGAGGTCAGCCTGTCTTTCCTTATAGCTTGAACACTACTGCACAAATGTTTTTAATGTGATTCCTCCTTACCTTTGAAAGTCCTGTCCCCCTCATATTTTGTGGGCTTGAAAATGCTTTCCCTGATTTTTGCCCCTAGGATGACAGGTTTCTATAGGGTGCCATTAATGTCACATTTTGCAGCCTGAAAGAACCAGAAGACCCTTCTCTGAGCTGAGTTGCACTACTAGCTAGCTAGCAATAAAGATGCCCAACTTTACATCGTCATTGACATTTGTCCCTCATTCATCTATTTCCCTGTCTGTCTTGCTGTCCGTCTAAGTTTGTGATTGTGTGTGTGTGTGTGTGCGCGTGCACTGGTTTTTGTTACCTATTAAGGACCTTGTTTTTGGCATAAACACTGATCATGTGAGGACCAATAGTCCTTGTGGGGACCAAAGACTGGTCTTAATGTGGCATGACTTGATTCCTGAGGTCCTGGTTAAATTTAGGGATAAGGTATAAATTGAGGTTTGGTTAAGGTTAGGCTAAGGCATAAATTGGTAAAGGTTAGGGTTAGGATAGAGAGAGAGAGAGAGAGAGACAGAGAGAGAGAGAGAGATAATAATGATGATCAGCACATTAAAAGGAAAGGCCAGAACCATATGTTAATTATGTAAATGATTGGCTTTAATCAGGCTCAGCCATGTAGCAAGTTAGTAGGGAAAGAGAATGTGTAGATCTAGCACAATCCCAATTAATATTCATCCGGAACTCTGTGTGTGTTTGTGTGTGTGTGTGTGTGTGGACAGAGCAAGGATGAATTAATAGTTTGATGAGGGATGAAAGAGCTGGAGTGTCTTGGCTCTGCTCCCCATCTGTCTTCACCTCAGTCGCTTTTGAACACACACACACACACAAGGGGAAAAAAGTATCATAGTATGTAGATGTCACAGTGGTATTGTTACTTTTGTGTCCTGGGTATGATGTTAAACTGCAACAGCAGGCTGCAGAGGGGTAGAACCTTACCTCAGCAAGGGCCCTTTGGCTAAGGAAATGTCCCTACTGACAGACATGGGCCTCCTGCATGCCTGTATGGTACGTCCGATGTTACCTAGCCTAGCCAACACATTGGATAGGAGAGGGAAACTCTGATTCCAAACCACCTGCTGCCTGGTAGGTTACTCCTCTTCAGGAACAGGCTAGGAGAAGGCAACTCTGATCCAAAATCCACCTGCTGCCTTGTAGGCTATGCCCCTCTAGGCAAAGGCTAGGAGATGCACACTTCGATCAAGAAAGCTGCACCTTCTGCATCTCCCCCCGCATGACCGCTCAACACCAAAACATCTGTGTGCTGGTAAGACATGCAGGTATCCTGCCCAAGGCAGCGATGCAGAAGTGGCGACGGGAGCAGGCAAAAGATGTTACTTGGAGCTTCTAGTCATGACTCTGCACGTAGGCGGCTGTGGAATGATGGCCATCCACCGTACATTGGGGTAGATGCGGTGCCCGTGTCCTCCCACAGCAACAGAGCAGTTCTATATAGGGATGGCACTGCTCTCCCCACATGGGGAAGGGGATAGAAAAGGCTCCCTAAAAAAAGCTTGCCCCAGCTCAGCCTGGTAGGCAACCGCACCTACCTGGCCATTCATCCCAGCGGTCGAAAATACAGAAAACAGATGAAACCCCTAACACTTGGAGCATGGAATATCTGGACCCTGCTCGACAGAGGTGACAGACCAATGCGCCGATCAGCCCTCATTGCCAGGATGCTTGGTCGCTACTCGACATGATGGCTGCAGCAGGGAGGTCAGGTGCAGGAGGCTCAGGTGTACACCTAACACTTTTAATTTACTGCCTGGTTTTAAAGTTTTTAGATACAGGGCCTAAACCTGTCAACTCTGGGCCTTATTTTAATGAGTGTTTCTCTCACGAACGGAGTAAAATCAGCCTCAAACATTTTGGGTATGGCAGTTTTGCGCTGCTATCTACCTTTCCGTACCCAAGCTGGCACACAGCCTCGAAACGTCACGGGAATATAAATGTCAGGACCGCAACCAAATGCCCAAATTTCAATGCAGCTATTATTGCCATCTGTCTTCTGATGTCCGGGGATATTCACCAGTGTACCGGCCCGTTCTCCACATGGGAAACGAGTAACGAGCATGGCGGAATGCATCGTGGACATTTACCCGAAAACAACGATGGGAGCACCACCGTGATTTCTCAGGTAAGCTCGGTGGATTGGGGTACTTCTATCGAGTTTGCTGGCACTTCAACTAACACGGATATT
>JAQFJA010000022.1:12536772-12549438 GCA_029874485.1 Naso brachycentron
AAACCTTATTAATCAAATTGACCTTACTAATTGGTGATTAAACATCCAAATCATTCTACATCTCAAATGACATGGTGAAACCAGACCATTTTGTCCTTGTGGATATGTCACATTGCATAGTCAGACATTAGCTAATACAAGACTCAGTAGGCTCTACTTTATGTTGAGTGTGATTTACTGGAACTAAGGTTCTAAAACTGCAAACAAGAAAAGAGAGAAACAGCATTCTTTTAGTTAGTTAGACTGGCTAATGTACATTTATTTACAATCTTGAAGGGTTGCCCTATACTTGCTAACCCTACTCACTGCAACCAAATGAAAATGAATATTCCTGCAGTCTTGGAATGGTGCATTTTAAGCTCCAAGTGTCTGTGTGTAATAATGTATTTACTAACCTCAATATTAACTAGCAATCATATTGATTCATGTTAATTGCTATTACTAATGTTAACGTGACCCTGTCATGCCGTGTCGCGTCTGCTCTGTGGAGCTGGTGTTTTCTGTCCGGCTGATACAACACTGACCAATCACCAGTGTGGTAAGCTTGAGTCATTTTACAACAGCCACTCTGAACTATGTTTTCTTTCCATTTCAGCTTGAAGTGATCCCACACCTTGGCCATTTTCTGTCTTTTGCCTGGATTGTCTATTCTTTTCACCCCACACTATTTACTTTTCTTTCTTCCTCTATTTTGAATCTCCTTCTGCACACTTTGCACTTTACATTAGCAATCAACAGAGGAAGTTGGTTGTGCAACAGAAATAATCATCAATATGAAAGACTGCACTCAGCTGTATGATTTAGCTGAGAACTCAGCTAAAAAAAAAAGTGCATTAAACAATAAATATTTACTTTTGAAACCACCTTACAGTCTCCTACCTGTATTAGAATAACAAAATGAGGGGGAAGTGGAGTGGTCTGCAGTTATGTGTTGTCAGTAACAGTAAGTCTCCAGCAGTGGAGAGTCGCCTCTTTGCTCCATCATTATCCCTCGGAAGGCAATCACTGTCGAAGATGCTGAGTGGGCAAAAGGTTTTTGAGGAAAACAGAGAGAGCATAGAGTAATTTTGTTTAATGCTACAGTGTATGTGTTTTTCAGCCGGTCTTGTTTGTTCCTGCTGATGGCTGCATCACTAACATTGTTAGTCTCTGGGTGATGTTGTTGTATAAAGTAATCACAATACACCTAATGTGAAATTTGTGTCATTATGTAATTATTTAGACCCAAAATCAAAATATGCTTGCAACTGCAAATTCTGCCTTTTTGTGAAGATGAATTACATGATAATACTAGTGAATGCACACTGTAGATTGTCCTGGTTGCTACACAGTACAGAGGCATTTTATAATTTTATTACTTTGTAAACGGGTCACCATATACTTCAGTTGTTTGGGAGATTACTGCAACGCTTTGTTTCTGTGAAAATCCAGCAGTGTTTTGTGAACTTAAAAACTTCACCTGACCTTCCATAGGCTAGGGTGATTAGATAATGACTTAATTTTCATTTTTGGGTGAACTATCCCTTTAATTGTACCTGTGCCCTTCCTCCTCAGCTTTGTCTAAATGTCTTTGGTCCCAATCTGAATAGCATTTGTAGAAACCTTGGCAGACCCACTAAGATCTATTGAGGGAAAAACAAAACAAACAAACAAAAAAAAAACATGGGGTGAAAAACCGATTAGGCTCCTGTTCAATCAGAAAATAAATAAATAAATAAACTTTGTGCCATTAAAAGCAGATAAACTGCATGGACTTGTAATAGTCATTCCCCAAGTCACAAAATTATGTCAGTATATCTTTGCAAGCTTTGCCCTTAGCAACTGCAATTATGAACAGATGTAGCATTGAAATTTACATTTTAACCTTTAGAGTTATATAAAAAATGAAAATAAACATTAATTAAACTAGCTACGTATGGTTTACTTCTGCATTTTAGTAATTGTTTATGTATATGCATTAATCTGATAGATTTCACTTCATAAATTACACATTTCTGAATTTTTCTGGGGTTTTTTTTGTTTGTTTTGGGGGGTTTTTTGTATGCACAAATCACTCAATGAAATGAGTAATGGCTTTGCCGATAAAACATGAGCATTGACTGGGAAACACACAGACAGACAGACAGACAGACACATACACACACACTGATGGCTAGATCAATTTAGTGTGAACTAATTGGCTGTCACGACCTCTTCATCGAGCTGAGACCATGAAGGCCTTGATCTGGAAAAAAAGCCTGAGGGATACACTCTGATATACAAGCAGGCCAACACACACACATACACACACACACACACACACACACACACACACACACACACAGACAATACCACACATGCACATAGGTGTGCTCAACATACACACAATGGGAGCAGAACAAGCATTCCAGGAGATCAAATGTAAATTCACAAGAATCTACAAAGTTAAAAATCAAAACCATTTATAATCAGGTTATGTCTGTACTCCTCCACTCATGTTATATCGTCTGCTCGCATTTCTGCAGCTTAAGGGGGTGCATTTGTCGTCATCATGTCTGAGGAAACTTATGAACTACACAATATTACTATTTGGCATGAATGCAATGCTTCCCGTGGGGCTGTACCAAAAAAAAAAAAAGAAAGGTTACGAATGTTCTTTTGTAAGGGATTCTGCAGCTGCTAGGGGATACAGGCTTAACCTTCCAGCCTTTACCACTGGCCACAACTTAACCTGGAAGCCAAAATGGGCTATAAACTACAACTGCAGTGTGGGGCAACTTTAGTCTCTGTGGAGACTTCCTCCTCCCATGTTTAATCATACATTTTTTTAGGGCGCAACAACATGGCTGATATTGTTTTTACCTTGTTTGTGTGTGTGTGTGTGTGTGTGTGTGTGTGTGTGTGTTGATATGTCATTCAAAACTGCAAAATGTTGTCGTGGAGACACCCATTACAGCAGAAAATAGCAGTAGTAGTTGTTTTGGTTAATATTCAAGGTGTTGATACATGTGTGGAGACATTTTGGCTTCAGCCAACCATGATTAAGCCACAAAACTTTACAGGTGTTCAGTTGAAATCTACATGAAGGTGAAGTTTGAAGACGGGTGTGGTACAAGTAAGGGCACCTCAAGTAGGGAGTCATTCACAATACACATATATTTTGACAAGTAAAAATATACTTTACTGGTTGATATTTTCAAGCACCACTCAACAGCAAAACATCTTCCTGACTAGATTAAGAGTTTATTGTCTAGAATCTACTCAGAACTGTAATATAAACAATAGTTTTAATGTTGCTATGGTACATTTTGCCCCACAATTTCACACAGTAGCTATGCTGTAACAATAACAAAGCTGTACAAACTAACTCATACTTTGTTTGATCAAAACAAATATTCTCTGACACCTTTGTTATTACACAAACTTTAGGAGATTTTAAATGTCAGTTTGCCATCAGCTATCCAATCCAAAAATCTAAATTCGAACAAATAAATAAATAGATACATAAATAATTAAATAAATAAATAAATAAAAAACTTTAGCGATGTAGAGGGAAATTCTCCCATCTTTTTTACTAAGAAAAAAACATTAATTTAGGTTTCTTAAAATATAAGGATAACTTAATTTTTTTCAAACCATTGTTTATCTTTTAACATTTTAAAAATGCTTTCTGCCAAAGCTTTCAATTGAAATAAATAATAAATAAATACATATAATACATATAATAAATAAATACAAATAAATAAAAAATAGTGTCATCTGCAAAAAACACAACCTGCAATGTTTTTGACACTTTCCATCGGGGATTGAGGTAAAAAATAAAAAGTTTAGGCCCGAAACCCTTCAAAACCATATAGCACTGTGACTAGAGAGCAAGCAGACCATTGCCAACTGAAATCCCTCTGGATGTGCTCTGGATGTATTACAAGAGCTGTAACAACTTAATTATAACAAATGTCAAAGATTATCCCTCTTGTAAACTAATGCAGTGCCCAGCTGCAGCAGGACCCTTATCCCTACTGTAAAACACAATAATCCACATATCAGCCTGCTTAGAGTACATGTGAGATCAAACCCAAACCACTTTCATTCCAAGCGCTCGCCTCCTCTGCTCACCCCCTGATTCCTCCCTCTCCATTTGTTTCATCTCCTGCTGTGCCCTAAGTAGGTGTTGAAATGCCGAACATGAAAAAAAGAAAAGATGAAAAAAACTTTCTTACATCCTATCCACCGTCCCTGCCACTTTACAACCCTCTCAGCGCTTTCTCATCCAAATCCAATTTAGCTCGTGTTTCCATCCTCAACACCTCACCCCCCCCCATTTTTACCTCTCTCCCTCACCCCTCATCTTTCTCTCTTTTTTCTTCATTTCTCATTCTTTTCTTCTCCCATTACTTTCTCCCACCTTCTCTCACTCCCTCTCGCTCTTCTCCCTTCCGTCTTTCCTCCATCTTGCTCCTCACCTCTCCTCCACTCTGGCGTCACTGCCTCTATCTCTCAGTGGCAACATGAAAGGCTACCTGTGCGCTGATAGCCGGGGAGAAGGAGGGCAGAGAGTTAATTAACTTGCTATCTGGGACTGACTGTTAATAAGAATTGGAACTCTTAATAAGAATATAGTGTTGTCCCCCATGTTAGCAGAAATATAGCTTTAGACAGCACACACTGGAAGGTGTGTTGAGTGTGTCCTTAACTGGAGTATTGTTCAGTATGTACTTTCCCTTGTATGTGGATGAGCACATACACAAATGTGGAAGTGTGTGATAATGTGCACATAAACCCACACTCACAGTACACAGACTGGAAGGTGGCAGGTGTAATTTCACGCATTAGAAGAACTCAAGAAAAATATCTCCACTCTACCCAAAAGACACGCCACACACACACATGCGCACACACACATACACGCACACTTCGTCTCCCATCCCCCTGGCTGTCTCCTCTCTTGCCACCCGAACCCTTTGAAGATAACTTTTTCTTATTACCCTAACAATGGCAGCACGGAATGCAACTTTAATTCACGCTCCGAAAACGAGATGGGGAGGAACAGGACACTGCACCGCTCACTCTCTCCTCCTGCTTGTTCCCCGCTGCGGGGTGGAATAGCGAACGAGACGGAGGAGGGGAGGAGAAGAAGAAGCGAGAGAGAAATAGAGATAGGCAAAATGGGAGAAAGTTCAAATAGAAATCGCAAGGTAAAGCTTTTTTTCTTAAGCGTGAAAATGGTCTTCAGTGGCCTTTCTGTTGTTTTTTATTTAAATATTTCTTTTCACTAACTCTAAGACTTGCAAAGCGCTGACGTGTGCTCTTTCTAACATGTGTGAGCACTCAGACACTTTTGCCACACACTTGGGAAAAAAGATGCCACTGTGGTGACGTGATTCATCTGGTGAAGTGCAACCCACAACATCAACACCTCCTCTTTGCATCTTCTCGAGGACCCTGCTCTCAACTCTATTGCTTTTTAACAACCTTTCTCTCTGTCCCCATATCCTCCCACCTTCTCTTTCTGTCTTTTTGCCTTCCTTTGCGGTAGGTAGGCAGGCAAGCAGGGCTGACAGGTCCTCTTACAGACAAGGAGGAAATGGTTGCCTTTGAAGTGGAATTGGGAGCCTGTGGAAGTGTGTAGTGCATGATTAGCATGGAGCTCAGACGGGAGAGAGAGAAAGGAAGGAAGCAGGTTAAATACAGGGTAAAGGCATGGAGAAAAGACATACAACTGGTGAAGAGAAATAATAAGGATAAAAGAGTATAGAGGGAGGGAATGGAAACATGGTAAAGTTCCTTTCAGACATGCACTTCATCATGTGAATGTGTGGGCAATTTTTAATCTCTCCCCAAGAGAATAAATGACGTCATCGAATATTTAAACCAATGCCTGAAAGCAACATATCTTTAGGTTTAAGTGAGAAAGTAATGTAATTATTGAAGGGATTTTGACCCTTAAATTACTCCGAAATGAGGAAATGATCATAGATTGGCACAGACTTTGGTATAAATACCCGTGATGCCCACATCATGTGTACAGCCATAAGGCTGTCGACTCTTTGTCTTGTTACTCACTTTAGTTGTTTTTTTTTGTTTTTTTGGCTTTTTTATCAGCTCACCATTTATTGAATCCTGAAATCTTACATTTGCTACCACTTTGCAACTATAAAATATATATAATGTTCAAGGTATTCTTACTATTCCCAGAGGTGCAACTTGTTTTACAGCCAGTGGTAACAATTAGAACATCCCCAAAAAAGGCGGGGGGGCTAATACAAAACAAATAGTAATATTGACTCATTTGACAGGACACTGGCAGGAATATGTATATTTTGGCTAGACAACTCAGGATCTGTAACACCTAAAAATAAAGAAGAGAAAAACAAAACCCTAAATGTGCCCAAGGGGTGGAAAGGATAGAGGTAAAGCAAGATCAGATATGAGATTTATCAGATGAAAAATTACTGAATGGCTGCTAGACAACTTTTTTTTTCTTCAAATGAAACAAGGTTTTTACTTCATGTACAGAGTTTCTCTGTGGTAAGGTGGTGATGATCTCTGGATCAATATGTGAGGGTCGAGAATTCTTCAACCACAGCACTTCCACATATTTGATATTGAGTGGTGAAAGGGTTGAGGTTTTTTACAGTAACCTTGCTGGACTACTGACGCACTTTGTCTCCTTCCCCTTGTTGAGATCAGCTGTCTGATGGTAGAAAATACAAGATTTTGGTGAACATTTTGTTGTAGTTATACACAAGCTGAGAAAGAGATGTAACACTAATGCAGACAGTATGTTATAAGAGAGAGAAAGATTTATAGTGAATAATATTTTTAGCACCAAATCAAAATAGAAATTGTCACAGCACACTTCAAAGAATACTGAGGTCAATTTAAGAATAAACCATTTAATACAATGATTTGGTTCAAGACCCAAAAGAGAAATTTGGTGTTTCTCTGGGTCCCAAACTTACAAAAACATATCATGATTTGCCAAAACTTCTGCAACTGTAACCTCCTAATAAAGAACACCAAAAAAAAAAAAAAAAAAAAAGGATTAAAAAAGTCCATCACAGCAATAAGCAGATTATGGAAGCAGGGTAAACAGCATCTATTTGTAATGGTCTATACAAAAAAACATGTATTTAACAACACACATAAAAAAGACAGCCTGAGACAACATGTACAGCAATAAAAAATATATACTTAAATTCTTCACTGATCATGATTATATGCTAAGTTATTTTTATTAAGATACGTTAGATCAAAATTACAGTTTAGACAGGTGCTTCTTAATGACATGAGACAGACACAAAAATTCTAAACTCATTTAAAGCGGAAAGGTGACTTGAAATGATATATTATATATTCTCAAACATTTTACTCCCATATTCACAAGAAAGCTATAAGAGAGCTAGTCCTTGTGTGCAGTTTTTTTCTTTTTTTTCTTCTTTCTTTTTTAATAGCTTCCAGCAAACTTGTGAAAACGGTGGAACGGTTTCAATTTAAAAACATTTTGTGATTGTGTTCACTCAGACAGGGAGTTTCTGTTGCCCTAAGGATGAGTTAATAGTGAACATGTGTACATAGTTTGTGTTTTTTTGGGTGGAAGTGTAAGGTTGTTTTGGATCTTCTATAGGCAAAAATAAGTTATTTGTTTTACCTGTGGTCAGATTTAAGGCAAACAGTATGATAGTGGTAATGCATCACCACTCATGTTCATTTTGTGCAGTGATGTCACTGTCATACTCAATCTAAATCTGGTATGTCTTACACCAAGAAAAAAACTTTAAAAAACATTTTTTCTACAACTTATGCATCACGCAAGTCACTCCCCTCTTGTTCCACAACATGTCAAAATGCCTCTTATAGAGGTGAAAAAACAAAACAAAAACAAAGAGGGCTAAAAATTAATATGCCATTTGATATGTACCGCACTGAAGAATGGATTTAACATTGTCCAGGGAAAGGATTTTGGGTGAGGTATACTGAGTAATGAGGGAGGAAAGAAAAGTGAGGAGAGAAAAACAGAGTCCGACTGATTGACATTCTGTCTGCTGTTACAGCGAGTGAGGACTGGAATCAATGGTCTTGCTTGGCTAGTCATGGCAAAAAACTCATTCCTTCTCCCTCCCTCATTTATTCTTTCCATCTGTCTGTGTCAAAAACAGATCTTCACAATCACACATTCTTGAGTATTCATTTATTCATCTTTTTTTTTAACACATTAACTCAAACATTTTACACACTAACCCCCAGCTCTTTCTTACTGATATCCTATTATTTTTAACGATGGCACTGATGAGCTACTTAAGAACAATCCATGGTGCCCACTGAAATGAGCAAAAAAGCAAATTAAAATAACAAATGTAAAATCTTTTTTTTTTTTAACTGACAAAAAATAACAAAAGAAAAACAAAAACCAAACAACAACAACAACAACCACAAAACAGAATAAATGAATAGTTGCATTAATAAGTAAAGGAAGCTTAAAAAAAAATTCTGCTAATACTTCAACAAGAACAGATTTAACAAAACCTCAATTGGATTTTCAAGTTTCAAGATATTAAACTCCAAATTGCTCCCAAACATCAGTGTGTGAATGATTATCACTCCTAACGTGCAGTTTGCATGGTAGCCTCTGCCATCAGTGGATGAATGTGTGTGTGAATGAGTGAATGCTTCACGTTAGCGCATGGGCATCTCATGACTCAATCTGATTCCGATTCAGGCAGCTGTGATGTGATGACAAAAGCGCACATACATATATTTTGATGCACCAAAATGTTTGATCTCTGTAAATGATTTATTCATGCAGTTATGTTTAAGTTACCATTTTTAAGGTGAAACTGACTGATTATAGAGATAGTTCCACTCAGAGGTGGTATAAGTGTTAGATGCTGCAGTATGTGTTGGTCACATTGACAATAACACACTGGACAAACCCGCTGTGACGTCACCCACTGGTTTCAACGGAGCTGTTTTGAAGCCTGAGATGTTCCGTGGTGGGTGCTGCCATTTGTCAGAGTCTGACTCCGCCCAAAGCCCGCCTAAACAGGCAGACACACCCACTTGTTGGCGTGGTATGCTAATTTAGCTACTCAGTGTCCCAGCCAGCTAATGTTGGCAGCTAGCTCTGGGTTAACGCTAATCTGATTTACCGCAGCAGTTAGGCTTTGTAACCTCACGTGGGAATGCTTGCTTCCAATTTGTCTCATGTGGCCATCTTGAAATACTTTACTTGCAGTAAGTGAACCATGTATAACTTTTCATGAAGAGTCATTTATGTAATACGTTAGGTTACACATAGATAAGATGTGGTTAACGTTATAGTTTAGTGTTCTAAATGTTAGATATATAATTGATCCTGGTGTGCAAGACCAAGATTAAAGTGTTTTTCTGGCGCCTTTTGCCTATTAAACTAGGTAACAGGCGAGACCTTTGTCAGTAATATGACTGAGACAGAAAGGCAGTTTTATGTATGTCACAACAATATATTTATTTTTTACATTACATCAGCTTGTTGGACATCACGTCGATCTGCGATGCCTCTAGCTCACTGCTACACACACAGCAAAATTTGTGAGTACCAGGCTTTGATGTGCATGCAATTATTTTGTGCCGACAAACACAGATTTTGGGCAACAATTCTTCTAACTTGGTTACCAAACACTTGTGACAACGATAATATAACCAATGGAGGATAAAGTATAGATTAAAAATAAACTTTTTTCTATAATGACATCAGTGTACTGAAACAGTTAACCTTAATAGAAATGTTATAATTATTGATCACCTCAGCTATTTTTTCTCTGATTTCTGTTCTTTGTAACCCAAAAGTTATGATATCAGGTGACATCTGGCTAATATCTACCACATACAGACCACTCGTTTATCTGAGACAGGCCAATGTAGCGGTCTGCTCTACTTTGGACAGATGAGAATAGCAATCCATATCTATAATAATAGATAACCAAAAATGTATTTACAGTCTTCAATTTATCAGAAACGGTTTGTCCGGCGTGATGCCCAGAGAGCTGCAGCGACCAGGGGAAGCAACCTTGGTGTGCCTGACCTCCACATGTGTTGGTTGGGCTGGGGGAACTGTGGTGGAAAGGCCTTCTCCTCTCCCACTCCCTATGAAGAAGAGCAGCACCAGATGTCCTCTTCATCCACTGTGGCAGGAACGTCAAGCTCGTGAATGTAATGGATGACCTGCATCAGCTTCATGTCAGTTATCCTGGCATGAGGATCTTTTGATAAGCTTTAATGTTGCTAATAAATTCTATTCATTTTACATTCCTTTTGTCTTTAGTACTGACTGAAAATATTGAATTTCAAATTCAAATCTGGTTGTAAATTTTGAGGACAAGCAAATCATGCAACATAAATAAACTATAAGGATAAATACTCAACTCTTTTACCAAGGCTTAGAAGTTTATTTTAAGTAGTAGTGTAAAGGTAGTTTTCATAATAAATGTGTAAACATTCTAATTGGCTCTGCTCCGCTGTGCTGCCGTGTGCTGCGCTGCCGTGTGCTGCGCTGCCATGTGCTGCGCTGCTTTTAGGGGCAAAAACTACCATTGGAGCAGATGCTCTTGAGAGTAAGTTTTGACAGAGACAATCATAGTTGCCAAACAATCAAGACACAGCTGTCACCGCGCAAAAATGGATCAATTTAGCAATGATCACATTTTGTTTGCCTTTAGAGCAGTTTGTATAAATAATATTTTAAATAAAAACACTGACATTTTTAGGAAAAGTCAGGGACCAGCAGCACAGTATTTTTTAATTCAATAAATTACATGGCGTATGAATTTGAAAATGGTCAAAATGTTTTGCCTCTCTAGTGTTAAACATGTTTATATCTGCTCTAAAGTTTGTGGTTTTAGCTTGGGCTCTTACAGAAGAGGAACTGCGGGTTTTAGCACTTCCTGGTTGGCTTCAATGCGAAAGTCAATTGTTTGGGGCTTGGTTGGCTAGCCAGTTTTGTTTGCTACAGCTAATTGCTGCTCTGCTACTTTAACAGTAGCCTAGAGTGACAGTTTCAAAAGTATTCTCAAAATATTTCCCTTGACATTTATCTCACAAATGTAATTATTTAGGTATTTTTAATAAAATCACGCTTGCAACCGCTGTCTGTTGGGAGGATGAAAATGGTGCTGCACTGCTCTCCTAGTTGAGATACCACTTTTTTATTTCGTGAACATCACATCATTAAGTAACATTTAGAAAATCAATTTTTGACATTTGTTAATGGATTAAGAATCCATGTCACCAAGTGCTTTCAGCGGCCGGTAAGACTAGAAAAGCCCTTTATAAATGCAGTCCATTTACCATTCATCTTTACTATGCTCATTTGTGAGTTCAGGGGAATTTTAGGATCAAGCTTATCACTCCTAATGCCAGTAATATCCATTTGAACATTAACACATTACAGAGATAGATTGTTTTTTTAGGTGGGGCTGTATGAGGCACTTATTACTTTCCCCCATCCACACAATATACGTATACGCACAAAGTACTAAAGAAATTGGCCATCTGACATCAAAAAGTGTAGCATACATGTAAAGGGACATATACATATA
Organism: Naso brachycentron; assembly: GCA_029874485.1. Taxonomy (NCBI): domain Eukaryota; kingdom Metazoa; phylum Chordata; class Actinopteri; order Acanthuriformes; family Acanthuridae; genus Naso; species Naso brachycentron. The sequence continues at coordinate 12,548,328 of JAQFJA010000022.1, forward strand.
CTTTAGGTGGGTGGTCTTGTTGGTGACAAAAAGGCGTGTTGCTGTTGGTATCGCTTACAGCAATACTATGTTCTGTTTTCCTGATGGTGCATCACGAGAGAGCGAGCTGACAGTTATCTTCTCCATGTAATAAACTGACTAGGCATAAGTGTCTCATACAGCCCCACAAATAAAAGGACTATCCCTTTAACTAATATACAGTGTGTGGAAAGGAAGTAGAATACAATAGAGTTGAATAAAACAGAATAGAATAACTGTTCAGTGACTGATTGGTCGATAGCCTATAGATACTCAAAGAGAAAAAGAGATAAAGGCAGCTGTAAATTTTTTTTAAAAAGGAAGCAGAAGGTAAGTGAGGCGAGAGATAAGGCAAATGACTGTATGTACAGTAAGTACAGTGTGTAATAGAGCCAGGTGTATAAATTGACACACAGAGTAGAAAGGGAGAATGAAGTGTCCTTTCAACAGCCATCTAACCCCTGGCCTTAGTAACGAGCTGCTGAGTGTCTGAACGTCATTCGGCTGACGAGTTATGTCCCTGCTGACACTAAATGGCAGTCAATGGACAGATAGATGGTCCATTGGGAATGGATGAAGTCAATGGGCAGTGAGAGAGAGAGGTCCTTATTGCATTAATGGGAGCAATACAATAAATTAAATGGTATTTAGCAGACGCTTTTTTACAAAATGACTTGAAGTACCTCATTGAGTGCTTTTATTTTTAGAAAGAGTGGCCCCATTGAAACTCATAGTCCGTTATGCTTAAAGCTTCTGAGACTTGGAGTACTTACCAAGATTCAGTGGTCGGATGCTTTGACTTAGTCAAAGTCTGTGTGCAAATACACTCAAAGTAGTAAAAAAATGTAGTCACAATTGAGAAAATACAGAAGCAGTTACACAATCCTAATTAAACTGCCATGTTCAAAGAAAACCATTCAGCTACTGCATGGTAACAACACTGAGTGGTGCTACCAGTTGGTGAAAGGCTCTGCACATAAAACCACACATTTAATTTTTGGCTTTTTCATGATATTCCATATCCCAGCTATCCACCCACTCAGGCACTGTGTCTTATTATTTTAACCTACATCTGCGCTGTAGACGCCGACCT
>JAQFJA010000022.1:12831602-12848125 GCA_029874485.1 Naso brachycentron
TACTATCTCATTTACTGTAAGACCAACAACTATCAAACTGCATTTAAAGAAGACGAGAAGATTTCAGATATTTGACCAAAGCCATGTCATCACTGGCTCATTTGGTTAAATCACATACGGTTGGTCAAAAACACCAGGCTAAGAAACATGCAGACTGGTGTTTGCTCCTGGAGCATCGCCTGGAGACAATCTTTATCAGTGCTTTCACTATGCTGCCATTCTACTTTATCTTGCCCCTGCAGCATCATCTTGGGTGCAATAATTGGGAGTGAATCAAGAACTGGTACTCGTCTACACCAATTAGATCTAAGCTTATAGTCCTGCCGTTCAGAAGTGATGCAGCATCAGCCTGCAGCCAGTGCCGCCAGTGACTTGTAATGTACACCAAAGTCAATACCACTTCAGATGGTTTGATTAAAGATTTAATTAGAGGCAACCACAATATTTATACAATATACTGTAGCTAAAAGGTTGTCTCAGAGCAGCTCATCTTTATTCAACATGGTTTACATGGCTTCATCTGAGGACGCCAACGCTAGAATACAAAGTTGTATCGACCCCGTGGTAAGATTGATTTATCAGCTGTTTTTGAGACCAAAAATGAATATTTGTTCTCAAGTTTTTAAGTCTACTTGGTTGAGAAATCCCTAAAATACTACCAACATGATTCCAACTAGGAAACTCCATCTGATGATGGAAGATCCTGTGATATGACTGCATCATGATAACATCCGTCGTTTTAAGAAGAACCCCAAAGCAACATATATTTATATTCTAGTGACAAAGTCACCTATGTGCTGTAGTAATTCAGAGGGGACAGAAAGAAGTAAGGTGACGGCATTATGGAGCAACCAACTGCCAGCAGGGAGGGGGTTGAGGTGAATGGATGAGTCGACATGGAAGCTTGCTGTTCAACATAACCACTTTTTATTGTTGCCACGATGACCAGGATCTTAACAAAGTAGTCTGGTTTAACTAATATGTTTCTTCAACATTAACAAAGTACTTCTTCCCAAACCATGACGTTTCCTTAAAACTAACAAAGTCATTTTAGTACCATGCCATTATTCCGATGGCTCATTATTTCGAAACCTAATAGTCAGAAATTTGTCCCACCGGGCCATAAACCATTCATCCAACAGTCATTATGAAAATAAACTTATCTTTCCGACATTTTTCGGAATACTGGGGTGTCAGAATAATTGGCCGTTGCAAAAAAAGGACAGTATGGATCTTTTTTTTGTTGTATGTTTTCAACAGTAATTTGTTCCAGTTTTGGAAGCAACAAACATACAATGTTACCCTGCAGATAGGGTCATCAGATCACAAAACACTTCTATCTGTTGTTCTTGTTGACATTAGACCTCTAAGAATCAAACTTCTCTAAGCCATGAATCACAGACAATAGCTAACATAATAATTTAACATAATGTCAATGTTAAATATAACATTGACATTAGATTTGCCCAGTTTCCTGCAATGCCCGATAAAGTAAATGTTTAATCTTGACCATTAACATACTGTTGATGACCTTGTACGTATTTAGCAACGAAATTGTACAATTGATGCCAATTTGAATTATTTCCACCCAATTCCAACACGTTCAGTAATCACCATGTTTCGCATTAAACTTTCAGACCTTTTGCTACACCAAAGGTGAAGGATCTGAAAAAAGAAAATACATTAATCCGAGCATATCATAATCTAACAAAAAAGGCTCTTCCAACAGTCAGTGTGTCACCTAAGCTTCAAGCTACCTCATAAATGCTTTACACCGGAGGAGAGAAAAATGCTAATCCATAATGTATAATGTGCCATGATTTTTTTCCTGGCAATTTTTACCAACATTATATAAGATACGTTTGTATCTGCGAACAATATTTTACATTCACTGAGGCTTAAAGAAAATACCCCCTGCATTGCCTGCATCACTCTACATGGACCTTTTTAATGACCTGCCCGAAGCAAAGCGTGAAAATCTCTGTGGCCTCTCTGCTCCATTTCTCTCTGGGTTCAGCTGCCTTATTACTTGTTAAGAAATCCAGTTATCCAATAATGTCTGGGGCAATGCTTGAATGATCACCTTGTCCTTACCTTCCACACATTACATGGTCTTTTTCCCAACATGTCTATCTCTCATTTTTCACCTTTTTTCCTCACAGATCAATGTACAGCGGTTGCTCTCACCACGTTCCTTCTTGTGTTTCTTCGACAGACTCCTTGTCAGGGTGCATTTCTTCCTCTCTTTCTCAGATACGTTTAATCAGTTTCTGTATTCCCTCTCTCTTTCTTCCTGGTGGTATTTTTTTTTTCCTGCAGGGGTACATTTAGACAGAATTGCCTCCCAGATCACCTCTATCTCTCGCCTCTCATTTTCTTTCTGTCTCATGCCTCGCTGCTGGATTTTGTCTTGTTGCTATTCAACAGAGTGCAGAAAATTCAACCAATTTTCAAACAGATGACAAAAGAAAATGTGAAAAGTGCTGTGTTTCTATGAACTATTTTTATGCAAAAATAAGTGTAGTGGACTAAGAGGACTTAAGAGGACTACATAATCAAAACACAACAGGAACACATATGCTTTCTTTGTCAATTATGGTTCTTTGCTGTTGCTTCCTATCACTTGTTTATGCTAGTTCCATGAATTAATTAAAAAATATAATATTGTTCCCTCCTCTTCTTACACATGTCATTGGAAGGCAACTAATACATGGCAAAAAAAGATGAGAAAAAGAAGAATTAGCATCCTTTCACGTGCCTTCGGAAGAGTCGTCAAGTGAGGGATAATTGATTTTTTGGCCTGACTTAGAGTCAAATAGCCACCCGACAAGAAACGGCCTACAACCCTTTAACGCACACTTACAAGTTGATTATTCAGCTTATACCATGGTCATTTGCAAACAATATTAAATAAAGCATTTGCAAAGTTTTGGTGAAAAAGTTTTGCAATCAAAATCAAAAGATTATGAAGCAAGAGTTTACGGCTGTCATGACAGCAAATAATTCTAGTCCCTTTTACAGTCTGGCAGTTTGTCAGACGATGGAAATTGCTAAGGGTGAATTTTGAACTGTGATCATATTCGAGCCAAACTATGAGAGCGTTAAAGGCTTTTAACGCACACACCTGCCAGCCAATCAGAAACAGTATTCACTCTGAACATGGGGTAACATTCTTTAGAAGCAGGGAAAGTTTCTTTTAGAAGTTTGGTCCTCATCATGCAAATTAGTGAAACTTCTTTAAAGTAGTAATTTGACAGTTATGCTTTTTTTTTAGTAGTTACTTGCCAGGTTTCCATTAGTACGACAGCCCAGCAACAAGTCCCCTAATTAGCAATGAGACACTGCAACTTTGAGTGGAACAAAAATTAGAATCTTGAACCAGAAAATGAGGCACTCGGTGTGCTAGTGGCAAATGCATTATTTTATTTCCTAAAATAGTGTACTGATTGCCTTTCCCAAAGACTATTCAGTATTAACAGTGTCTATTACATCTCTGTCCATTCTGAGAGAGGAATCCCTCCTCTGTTGCTCCTCCTAAGGTTTCTTCCACGTTTTTTTCTTATGATGGTTGGTGATGTTTGTTGTACAGATTGCAAAGCCCTTTGACACAAATTTGGGATGTGGTGATAGGCTATATAAAGAAAAAATTCTTGACTTAATTAGACTTTAGTGACTGCCAGTTTCTTGTGCAATGATCATTGTTTTTTTTAAATTCCATTTCAATATATTTTCTTTTTAAATTCTCTTTCTGGCCTCATCCCTCTCATTTAGGTGTCCAGTACTAATTGCATTAGTGGAAACTAAGAATATTAAATAAATTGACAACAATTGTCACCTTTTTTTTTTCCAAATTTCCTTTTCTCCCAATGAGAAATTTTCTCTTTTTAAGGTCTCTCTTTTTTTCTTCAGACTACTTTCTGTCTGTTTGCCATTGCTTCTTCATCACTTTTTCTCTTATCTCTCCCAATTACAAACTTCCTCACACCATCTCTCTGTCTCCTTCCTCTGTCTTTAAACCCTGGCTCTTGTGTCCTAGTCAGAGTTAGGCATGCTAATGTGTCTGAACATAAAAATCTCAGACATTTACAGAGAAAGTGGGAAAACAGCTTTCTGTTTCATCATATTTTCTGCATCTCCTCCCATCAGCTTTTATCTCAATTCGCCACTCTTATTCCTCTTTACATTCTGTCCTGGCTCTCATCTCAAATCTGACGTGGCCACAATTTTTCCTTTTTTTTTTCTTTCTCTCTTTTTTTCTTTTGAAAATGTTAGATCTTCATTGTATAAAAAGATAACAGACTGTTTGTGTTGTGTAAACATTATTTTGGGGAATTGTAAGTTCCTATGAATTTTTACACAAAGGTTTCCTCTCAATGGCGACATTGTTCCTAAAGGCTTGTTTTGAGCTCTTTTAGTTCAATTACATTTTTAAGGGTTTTACAGAAACTTTTCTTAGTTTACCTTTTAGAGAGCCAAGACCAATTCAATAACTCTGAGATAGATAGATAGATAGATACATTGATAAGGTCAATAAAAGAGATGGGTAATGATACAACTGAGTAAAAGAGATGACAGCTTCAGACAAGAACAGGACAAGAGGTTAAGGGACGGATAGACATGAGAGCCAGATGAAAGTGGGAGAGGAAAAGAAGGGATGAGAGCTTTAATGGCAGAGAGTGACAGAGGAAGGCACAGTGAGAGGTGGAGAAAAGGTTACGAGGTTTGTTGTTTGCGAAACGCATCCTCTCAATGCTTTGATGTGAGAGCACAGCTACTTGTTCAGTCAGGAGAGGAGAAGAGGAGAGCTAAGTAATTATAATTGTGGGACATACTTTATGCCCTGCTCTGTTGACTGTATGGCACTGTACAAGTTCTGCTAATGCATCTGCACTACACTCTAGGGCAGAATTAAATAAGGTAACACAAAACAAAGTGTCGATTCATCACAATGTTTCTTGTGTAGTTGCTGTAGACAAGAGAACAACCCGAGCAGCTGTTTAACCAGCACAGAGTCACAAATGGAACTTGTGGGCCTAAAGATAGTAACTATAGTCCCCTGAGGATGCTGACATTTGGGACTTTAGTCTCAACCCACCAGGGCTTCTCTGCCATATAAGCCCCTGTTCAGCTTTAAACTTTCTTTCCAACTGAAACTGCAGCATTGTGCAACAAACTGTACAAAATTTTAAAATTTTCATTGAATTGAAGCTTGACTGTAACAGATAAGGCCCAGGCTTTTGTCTATTTTCCTAAAACTAAACGTTATGCTTCCTCGGAGGGTTTAACCCTCACAAATGTAATCCTAATACTGTGTAAAATTATGATAAAAAGTGATTAGAAAAACAGAAACACCATACATAGTGTGGGGTTTAATAGAAGGTCTGTGAAATATTATCTTTCTTAAATCAATCTCTTGCTGTTGAGACCTCAGTCGTTTGTGTATTTTAAACAACATGGCACATTTTGAAGCATTTTAAAATAGTGGTTGTGATGTATTGCACTACATTTCCTTCCAGGGTTTCTAATATTTTGTCCACCTCATTTAGGCCTATAAGGATGCAAATATTTTAAAACCACCTTATAATACAATGCAATATGATTTCACAACAACACTCATCAAAGATCTTTCTTTGACTCCACTGTTTGTAATATTAATTATTTTGGGTCAGAAAAATGTAAAATTTAAAATACTTTACAAGATTCAGGGTAGGTAGAGTCCTCATGCTACTTCCTCTAGTGCTGACTACAGCTGTCAAGTTTTGAAATGAGTGTTGCAGACTGAGAAAAAAGAAATAGAGATTGACATGGGTCAGGACCTTATTTTTTTGTAATATTCTTTACTGAGTTTAGAACCATATTATCATGTTGAAACACCAGGTTTGAGTGTGTCTCAGGAGAGCATTCTCTGCACCACATGCTTCCTCGAACGTTCCAGCAGCTTAAAAAAAGAGCAAAATTCGATTCCTCCTGATGCTCTTTGTGGTGAGGCTAAAGTGCAGCTGCAGTTCAGCAAGCACACACGAAAAAATAAATAAAAAGACTTCTGCAACAGCTGAATCTCTACCTATAACATCATACTGTGCACTGAGGCGTGCACAAGTCTTATCCCACTTGTGTGATTGTGGCACGCTCTGCATAAACTCAGTTGCCATGGTAATATTCTCAAAGTACTGTTCATTTATCCTGACATATGGGGACATAAGGACCAGAGCTGAAACATCTTATCTTAAAACACTTAAGTGCTAGCTGTTATATGTGGTGTGCTGACTGCATGTATCACCTACCCTGAGTGCTACTGACAGGCAGATACGTATGAACGACTACAGCGCTTATTAAAGATGGCAGCTGAGAGCGTAACATGGCTGTCATAGATTTTTTTGAGAGCAGACAGAAACAAATGGCCTGGTTTGGTTTCCAATATACTTAGAGAGGGCTGTCAGGGTCAAGTGTTTCGGTTATGCTGCGCCATCACACTGCACTAGGAGTCAGGATTCACTTACACAGGACCAACAGCACACACACGCACACAGAAACACACAAATCTAGTAAGATGGAAATGCCTCTGACCCAATTATTCAATATGGGAAAACACACCCACACGCAAACAGCAATTTTTGGAGATTTTTACCCAAGTGGATGCCAGGCTGGTCTGCTTAATTATAAGGGAATCTAAAACATGCACACATAAACATTCAATAAAATCATGTAAGCACTGTTTTGTGTTTGTAACATATATCTCTGGAGTTAGGCTGTTAACATAAACCACTACTTGTTGCATTATCTCTCGCTCTCCAAATGACTGATCAATTAAGGTTACAACCACTGGTAAAGTGAATTATCTAAAACAAATTGTGTGATCTAAGACTGCTTTTCCCATTCTGCACATTGATCCAAGCAATAAGGCAGCTTAAGTAGTCATCCATTCACTTTTAGGAGCCATAAAGGTTGTGAAAGCGCATTTTAAAACACAAGAGATACCCTGCAGAACACTTATGCATAAATATAAACAATAAAATAACTTCTTACGAAGCATTCTCACAAGGACAAAGCACTCTTCTGCCAAGTGAAAAGTGCTTCTTAGAAAGTTTTCCACCACAGAGAGGAGAAGGGAACAGTAGGGAGCTGGGTGAGAGGCACTTGACGCCACACTCTTGACTTTTCTCTGTTTGAAAATCTGAACCTGTAGCTGAGAAAATCTCAAAGCTACTTCCTTTGTATGCGTGCGCGCTAGTGAGTGTGCACACGCGTGTAAGGATGCATTGATTAGGCGTGGTAAAATCAAAGTTGAGCTTTGGGTTTGCAATCGATCAAACAAGCCGATTTTTTTTTTCTTTTTTGTCTCTTTTCCAAAAGGAAAGAAAAAACAGTTTATTTTAGAAAATGAATTTTTTTTCAAGCCTGACAGAACTGAAAAGGCAAGAAGTACACAAACACACACACCCACACAAACATTCAGTGCAAAAACACAGAGACGCATATGCAAAACATACACACAGGAGAATGGACACAGAAATGCATGCTGGAACACTTAAAGGGAACAAACAAAAAAGATCACCAAAACCAATCACACACACACACACACACACACACACAAGTCATGGTCACCATAACTCATACAACTGACCAATAAACAGATGCACAAGCAATACACACTGACATGTTTGTCAAGACACACGCTGACACATACACATTCTCTCACACAAACACACAAACATACACACACACAGCAGGTTTTGACAGCATTGCGCCCACACAGCCAAAACAGACATGCAGATAGGCAAGCTGCAAACAGAGTGATGGAGGTGGTGAAATGAGAAGGGAGACAAAGAAAGAAAAGAGAGAAAGTACAAAGGAGGGAGAGAGAGAGAGAGAGAGAGAGAGAGAGAGAGCTGAATTTTCAACACGGCCTTTATTTGCTTATAACTAAAACAATATCAAAACAAAACTAATAATCCACATATTTTACTTTTCACAAATTTGGAAAAATACAAAACCAACAAAAGAGAAAAAAAAGAGATAATACTGATATTATTCTCACCCTAACACATGTCCAAAAAGCAGCTGATCTCCTTTAACAGAGCACAACACATTTTTGTGGCACCATATACCGATTAATTCTTGTACATCATTCTCCACATTGTAAAAACTGAAATCAGCTCTTCATCTGGCATCATCTCTTTCCTTCTCCTGATGGAAATAGTTGCTGCATCACAATCCAAAGACAGCTTTATTTTATTCCTCCTGCTCACATAAAAAGACATTTTTGCTTGACCCAAAAATAAAGTTTAACTGACACTTGGCTTTACATTTTCAACTGTATTTGTTTACCTAAAATGAAAACCTGCTGAGAAAAAACCTCACCAAACATCCTGAAGACATTTTCTTTGAACAGTGAACTGAATCTGCAATCCAAAAAACTGTGGAAAACAATCTCTGTCTGAGTGCAAAAAGGACAATTATCATTTACCTTTGGATTAATGATGGACACAAACGCATTGACAGCCACGGCTCCGTGTAGCACTTTCAACTGTAAGTCCCCAACCCTGTTGGTTAAGTACATTGTACATAGTTTTTCCTAGCAAGACACTGAAACCTCAATCATGTAACTCACTGAAATTCAACAAACACCCAGAAGAGTTTTGAAATTCAGGCACAATTTTCAGGAAAGGAAAAGGTTTGTTACTATCAGGGTGACGAAGGCCATTACAGTAGTCAGTTAGCAAAGATTGTTCCTTTGGTGTCAGAGAGAGAGAGAGAGAAAGAAGAACAAGAAGAGGAAGATGAAGAGACAGATTGGGGGAGAATGATGGAGGGGTTGAGGGGAGACACAAAGTAAGAAAAAACAGGAGAATGACAGAAAATTAAAAAAAAGGAAAGAGAGTCACTGGATGAGTGATAAAAAGATGAAAGGGGTTTCGTCTGAAACATCCAGCCACCATGAATCAAACACTTCATCCAATTATAATACATCTCCAACTCTGCACACGCACGCACACACACACACACACACATACACACAAAGGGTTTCGATCGAGTGTATACATAAAAACATACATATGTCAATTTTTAGAGTTTCCCACACATTATCTGCACCTACATAAACTTCCTGCCAAGAAACACTCCTCCCAAAGCTGATGTAACGTGTGTTTTGGGACGGCACTTGCTGGGAAAATGAGGGTGGAGCTCAGAGAGAGAGAACTCACATGTGTATTTGGCAAAATTGGACCCAGCATGTGTTTGTGAGCGTGTGTTATGAGTGTGGGTGTCGGGGGTTGGGGTATGGATTCCCCTGTGAGCTCTGCGAACAAGACAAAGCTTTTTTGCCCTTCACTCTCGAGAATCTTTCCATTTAAGTGCTTTTTTTGTTACAGTTTGTTTTGTCTTTTTTTTTGGTTGCATAATAATCAGCACTTACATGTAAGACTGCTATATATAGGACCGAGGCAGGGCTTTGACCTCAGCAAGCAAACACTCCTGATGATATTTATTTAATTTTTCCGTTACTTAAATGCAAATTTTTTTTAAACCTTTGAGCAAAAAGAAGGCCCTTGACTTCAAGTGCTTGCCGCTGTGGAGGTCCCCTGCATTTATCCTGCGTCTGCCCTCCATTAGTGCAGAAGAAAGGACTGTTTTTAAACATTTACTTGCAGAAACACGTTGGTGTATTTTAAAAGTCCTTGGGTCTTTCAGTGAACCAGTTACCTGATTATTTTTTATAACTTTTGACAGCTGAGAGGAAGCAAAATTACTTTCCCAAGCAAAGTCTCTGAGGAATGGAACCAAAGTGCACCAGGAGTTGAGTGAGCATGCGGCAAAAAGTGGGATTTCTATGGCAGCAGAAATGTTTTTGTGATGAAAATGGCTTCGATGCTTATTCACCAGGAGAGCTCGAGTGAATAGTATCATATTTTTTGCTAATATGACGCCTCTGAGCTCGTTACTACATTTTAAATACGCACACAAATAGAAAAATGACTGGTAATTGCCTTTTTAGGGCTGCATCCTGTTCAGCAATCCCCCCTCCCCCGATCCCCTCTCTGTCAGAACAAGCTCAACCCTGTCTGACTCATCTGTGATGATGCTCTGCTCTGCCAGCTGAGACATCCATCTAAACAGACAAACTGACAAACATGAACACACAAGCGCGGAGCAATGGAGATACAGGCAAGGAAACCCTGGAGGTAAATGTTTGGATAAACACACACACACACACACACAAACCCAAGTTACCGCACATGAATATGGATTCATGAAATTATATCATACATGTCGAGCATGCATGATTGAGCTCACACACATGTATGCACATATAAGCACTGCCACAAGTATGCATTTTGTACATACTTCATTTCAGGTTGGATGTCATTAAAGGAGCTTCAGGTTGTTTATGCGTTATTGAACTGTACTTATGGGTGAGTGAGAGAAAAGGGGTCAGAGTGTAACTTTCAGGTGAAGAAAGAGATTTTGTTGGATCAATACTGCAGAATGGACGGCCTTCTCTGAGCACAGTGGCCAAACAGTTAATATCAGCTGTGTTTACATCCTTATATCATGCTTTCCAATTGAGCTTTCTTTTTTTTGATTCAAATCTGCCTACACAGGATTCCATATTGTAGTAATTTGGATATGCTCGAACAAATGTGGTAACACTTTTCATCTAAGCTCGGGATGAGGCGTGAAAATTGTGGGATGTTGTATTTAAGATCTGCTAGATGAAACATGTCGACTTTGAAAATGTACATAATTGAATGAAATGTGCTCCAATATAGTGATGACTCTTGTCTGTGTGATTCCTACTCCGCCTGAGGTTTCTTCAAGCAAGCATCCTACCTCTTACCCAGGCTCAACCTAAAGAGCGCTTTCAGTCATTCAAGCACTCAGGAATGCAAATCTGTTACATAAGGGTGAACAAGCAAACAGCTGGGCTCCTATTTAAGAGCTGCCAAGAACATATAATGATAAAATAAATAACTAATTGAACATAGAACTATCTATGAATGCAAGGATGTCTGTGGATAAAAGATGAATAGGCTAAAGCTGAGATGGAAAGAAGAAAAAATGGACAAGTAGCAAAGAAACCTGACAAGAGATTTCAAGTGGATGTAAAAAATGTTTACTGGCATTCTGCGTTGGTTACGAGAGGCAAAGCTTTCAACCCCACAGAGTTAATTTTATGCCACAGAACTGAGAGAGTTTAATGAGCTTGCATTGCCAAAACACAGTCTGTAGGTGGTTTGTTGGCTTCACAACAAAATACACTTCACTGACTGTAAAAGTAGATCACTGAAGCCCTATTGACCGTTGTTTTGAATGGCTCCTGGTTGTGTGTTGGATCAGCCAAGACTGCTCGGATGGATGAATGGAAGGATGGATGAATAGGTGAATGCAGAAGTGGAAAACGCTACAATTCAGGTTATGTGTAGTATTCAAACATTTAAAAGGCTTAAACTGAAAAATTGACCCATCACATCCCAACATGGTCAGGCGCAACTGGCCTGAACGAAGCTTCGTATTAATGAGGTGTTTACAAATGCTTTCATCATATAATTAAAATTGTTGTGTTTTCCTCACAGTTACAGACAAACATTTAAATCTAAAGCACAGCTCTACTTTACTCTGTTTTGGGTTTCCTTACAGAAAGTTTGCTGCCCTAAGGTGCCATTGTAACTCTTGGATAAAAAGCTGTGGTATGAAGGTCACAACAGTTCTCCATTCAAATGCCAAGCAACCCTATGGCACAATGAGAAAAGAGTGTAATCAGCAAATGTGTATGAGCGTGTCCGTGTGGAACACCCAGGGACAGTTTGCTTTTTACACCAACACCCCCTCAACCACCACCGCTACCGCTTCCCATCTCTCCCTCTATCTGTGTCCCTTCTGGGAGGGGCTAACAGCAAAAACTGTGAGAAGCCGAGGGACAACAGGGGACAGAAGGGCAGAGGAAGAAAAGAGATGGTGTACAGTGTTTTTTGTTTGCTGTGGAGAATACTAAAATGTGCTGTACAGTAGATGGAGAGCTTTTCCTTATCATTGCCACAGGTCCTGCACAGTATGTTAGTATTCTGTGGAACAACGAGCAGTTTATGATACTTTCTTTCCGATATCTTGGCAATGTGTGGTGGGACAGAAGCTGGAGGAGTACTGCACACATTCAATACATGAATCGCTCAGGGAAAAAAAGATAGACAGAGACAGTGAAAGGAAGACAATATGGAGGAGGATGTATCCTGGGGAATAGGTGATTTGTCCCATTAATATAGGCTAAAACCACACACACACACACACACACACACACACACACACCGACCAAGTTGATGGCTGACCTCTGGTAAGTATGTTGACATTTTTTAACTTCTACCGCTCAATTCAATAAAACATATGAATTACAGGTCACTCTTTATGTAGCTTGCAGTTAGATGATTTTTGCTAGATATTCATAAGAACGTCAACTGATGTTCGCAGCTGTTTGACAATGAGAGAAGCTGGTAATGCAATATAATGTTCCTTAAGTGGCAGAATGACCAAGGAATAGGTATTGAGAAAATTTCATGTAATCGTCTCCTCAAAATATAACTTCAGATACAATAATAAAGTATCAATCATAGTGGAGTCACTGATAATATCTCAAAATGATGCAGTCAGTGTGGAGGGTCTGAGTATGTGATCTACAAGGATTAATGCATGACATATGAGTGAAGTTGATCTGAGGTTGACCGCTTAAAAGGTTTTAAGGGATGTACATAAAACTCTGAGGACAAGAGAGAAACAAAAGAAGAGAGAACAATGAAAGCACCGACAAAATAAAAATATAAAGGGCTAAGAGAGACAAATCTGCCTCAGCAAAGCCAGGACACTGTGTGTGTGTGTGTGTGTGTGTGTGTGTGCGTGTGTTGGTGCACTTTGTGAATACTCATGCATGTGTGACCATGCATGCCTTGCACAAGTGATTGTATTGTTTGCGCATGTGTGATTGTATTCATCTAAGTGTGCGCTAAATATGTAGGCTACACATTGGTGGGTGTATGCATGTGTATTTGTTTGGGACGAACAAAAGTGTGAGATTGAAAGTGAGAGAAATAAAGTAAGACAGTGTGTGTGTGTGTGTGTGTGTGTGTGTGTGTGTGTGTGTGTGTCTGCCCTGGCCTCCCTAGGGCTAGGGGTACCAGATGTACTGAGCTTCATCACCACAGCTAAAAATATACATGTGCAGACATTCACATACACACACACATGTATAACAGCAGCCACACACAAAACTGTAAACACAGGACACATTAACAACATGCATCACTGATTAGCTCTCTGTCTTCATGTATCTCAGGCCGGCTTCTTGTATGTCTCTAGTTTTTAAACTGTTTCTATATTGCTGTGGCTGCTCTCGTCTGTCTCGCCTGTTTTTCACCTATCTGATTCTGTCTCTTTCCCACTGTCTGTCTTCCGGTCTCTGTCTCTGTCTTGAGATAAGTTGTTCAGTGTTTGCATTCACATATCTGTCGCTCTCAAGACCTCATTCCCTTTTCACCCACAATCTTTTTCCAAGATCTCGCTGAGTTTGTCAGTCGGTGTTCTCTGCGGCTTTCTTTACTTTGCTGTTCATCTTCATTTTATTCTCATGTTGCAAAACACGTAGGGCTTAAACAAATGATTATCTTCATTACCAATTAACTTCTAAATGAGTTTGGAATTGGATTAATAAGAGTTTTCTAAATGTCGTGAAATAATGAGAAATTTCCATCAAAATTTCCCATAAGCCAATGTGATTTCTTCAAATGGCTTTTCTTATCCACCAGCACGCCAAAACCAAAAGATATTCAATTCACTGTGATGACGAAAAAGAAATGCTGAAAAACTAAATCAAAGCAATGAAAATTTGGCATTTTCGCTTCATAAATGATGAATTGCTCTTAACAGAACGGACCATTTCAGCACAGACATTGACAGTAAAAAGATGGACCACATGACATCTCCTGATAAGTTTAGCCAAAAACATCTTGATCAGCCGCTGGTGGCACGCTGCAGGATAGGTCAGTTACTCCGATCTTCCATATAATCAGATGGGACATTGGTTACACTCTGTAATCAAAGTATACATGAAATAAACAGTGTTGGGGGTAACGCATTTCAACAGTAACATGTTATAATAAATTATTACTTTTAGACAGTAACAGAGTTTAACGCATTTCTAATAAAATTTCTGTAATATTGTTACAATAACTGCGTCCAGTGACGTGTTACCTCCAGAAAAGTGTTCATTGATGTTCTTGCTGAATGTGTGTTTGGAAATTTTACTGCCATATTTATAGAGATGCACAGATCAGTTCTGATATCATCAGTGCAACACTGACTGAATTAATAAATTTCTCTGCTTTAAAGACCTGCGTCTGTGTGGATCTGTATTTCACAGCATGAGACTGTTTTTTTTCTTTCTTTTTTTTTAAATTATGTCAAGCAGCTCCAGCTTTCAAAGTAATTGTGTTGTATTGATGTATGAGTGAATTTTCTAACGACAAACGACAACGACAAAACTGAAAACTACCTGTACTCATAAATGTGACAGGACAGAGGAAATTCTCCAGGTGAAACAAAATTAAACTTTTAGCTTCTGAAAATTTTCTGTGAACTGTTGGATGTCTGAAAGAACCTTAGATCCTGACAGATAACTTACAGGACCCTAACCCTAATTTTTAATGATTAATCATACGTCTGTGGTTATTTTAGTGACAGTAATGCAAATTAGTGTAACTAGTAACTTATTAATCTACACAGAAAGTTAGGGTAATTTATTACTTTCAATTGAAAGAAACTAGCAATATCGAATATATTACATTGTGGAAGTAACTTGGCCAACACCAGAAATACATTTTCCCCAAAGATCATTTCTCTCATTTTAAGTAGTTCTCATCATGCTGTGGTGTGTTCAAGAGTTAGTTTTTTCTGTTATTTTTGGCTTAAATTAGGTATTTGATGCTAAATAGGGGGGTGCAACATCATGATTGACAGCTAATATAACCTGTGATTAACTGGAGCGACTGTATTGGCGGCGATGAAAGCGCATGTATCAGGGATATTCTGGCCGCTGTTTTGCAGAGTGGGAGAAAGTGGAGATGCAATGCCCATCTTTTTCTCAGTCCTTGATCATAACGTGATATTTACCAACACATGCACACACGCACAGGAGAATTGAGCCATCTAATATTGTGTTGTAAACATCAGAGAGAAAAGCCAACCAAATCCTGATGAGCCTGATCACATTCTTGAAAATATTTGCAACATTACTTGCATTTGTTTGGGATTTATACACCTCTGCATTACAGTAAAGGTGAAGATGATTTCAGGTAAATATCTTTTAATCTTTTCATTCAGAATGGTCTTTTCCTGTGATTATCATCCTATTGGCTCTGTCAGTTTTTGGCTGGCTCCCTTTTCTTCCACACTGTGGTTTGTTACCTGTCTAAAAATCCCTGAAAGCAAGTTGTAGCAGAGCCACAGAATATTACCACACTAAAGATAAAGAACTGCTCAAATTGAGCCCTATTCAAAGTGTGCACAATTTATCCAGCTAATGGCTTTGGAGCACTTCTCAAGCATGAGTGCTAAGTAAACAACATTGTTTTTGGACATGTGCCACCACAGTGTCAAGAGCTCAGTGCAGCCCAAGACAGAAGTGATTAGTGGCTTGAAATAAAATCTGATCATGTTTTTTTTTCTGCACAATGGGTTCTACTGCCTAAACGACCCTGGCTGAGTATCCATCACTTTATTCCAGCCTTCACATTATTTCAAGCAGTCACACGATTAAGAGAAAAACTAGAAATAGGAGCATCAACAACAGCCCATCAAGCAGAGACACACAGACAGGCTGTGCCTCCTCACTTTTTTGTAAATGCTGTTTTTGCTCGAGAGGAAATTATGGAACAGAGGAAGAATAAAGGAAGGGGGAGAAAAGCAAAAAAATGAAGAGAGATGAAAGAAAAGCGGAGGACAGGAGGTGACGAGAAAAGAGGAAATGAGACTAAATGAAAAGATGGTCCAAAGGGAGGATGGATGGGACTAAGAAAAGAGAAGAAGACAGAGAGCAACAAAGAAGATGAGAAGAGAGGAAAAGGCAACAGAGAAGAAAGGAGGAGACAAGAAGGCCGGCTTTGATAACACAGCAGGAGGCCCAGCAGGTTGAAACTACCTACAATGTTGCCTTAATCACCTTTTAATCCCCCTCCCACACATATACACACACACTTGTTCACTGATTCTTGGACTGAGAGAACAAGGCAATACTGAGATAAGGAGATGAATAGAAAAAGAAGAAAGAGATTTCAGCAAAATAAGGAAAGAAAATGATGTAAAGATGCGAAGCAAAGACACAGGAGGAGACTGAACAATGAAAAGAAGAACACAAGGACGCATCTGTGTCTTCCACAGCTGCCAGCTAGATAAGCAATTACCTCACAGCCAGGTAGCTTATCCTGTAATTTTTACTGTATGGGCGTGATTGTCTTGCTGAACACGACCATTATACGAATGTT
>JAQFJA010000022.1:12962528-12974373 GCA_029874485.1 Naso brachycentron
TGTGTGTGTGTGTGTGTGTGTGTGTGTGTGCTCAGTTGGCTCATGTCCTACTATAAAGCTTGGCTGGCTTCATCAGCTAAGTGCTTATATATCTCCTGGATTACAGAGTCTGACAAGACATTTTACTTGCTGCGTACCTCGGGACAAGGACATCTTTGTCTCTAACACACACAAGTGAGTGCACACATCCACACAAACACACACACACACACTCAGCTCAGTGTTTAGATTCGTGGAGAAAGTAATGGGGAGAAGTGCGAAAGGAGACATGAAGTAGCTGGTGCGTCTCCCTCTCTTTCTCTCCCTGTGTTTTTCTAGCTCCCTCTCTCTTTCCGCCCCTCCCGTCTTTCTAATGAGATCCCCACAGAGCTTAAGTCATTTAGTTAATGGATTTCCCTACCGCAATATCAATCTTTCCTCTCAGCACACACACTCCCACACACACAACTTTCATACACACCCTCGTCGTTCCTGGACAGAGTAGTTCGATATATGCTTATGAACAGCAGCCACAGACATTAACCACACTTATCCTTCAAAATAACAAAAAAGTATAATTTTTGAACAGGAAATTTAGGTTCCTTGCTTTTTGCAAATTTATTTTACTGATTATGTTAACTTGAAACACATTCTTAGGGCCGGCTTCAGCTACCCACAGTGTGACTAACCTTTTAATGAACACACAGATCATTATCAAACAGAAATACCAGGAAGCGGCCCAATAAAGTCACATGCTCTCCTAACGACAGTTTTCTGAAGTGTGACTTAAAATTGTAGATCACAGATCACAGTGCAGTGGCTTCAACTTGAGTTTCACTTCATTCATAAAACAAGCAAGAACTCTCATAACGATTTAGGATCCATTTAAGACAAGCAGAGGACATGTCTCTTTGTATATTAACATTAAAAGTAAAGCTGGGGTTTTTGTTGGGTTTCCAGACTCCAGCCATATACTTATATCGTTATTAATAGCTACAAGTAACTCAAATTAACTGGCTAATTTCAACCAATAAAAACATAACATGGCCTAATGTTTATTGAAGGGTTACCAAAGCAGATGTAATGTCAGCTGCACTTGTGAAACTGTGAGGGTTTCAACAGCTTAGCATAATGTTACACTTCTCAGTGTTTGATTTTGGAAAGGAAAGGTCTCCTTCAAACCTGGCAAAATAACGAGCATCACTTTTAAAAGTGCCTCAGACACAACATTAAACCACAACGAGCTTGAAATCCACCAATTCGGCCTGATAATGAAGAAAATCTGAAAAAAAAGCATCAGTTTCAATGGAGCACAGCCGTGTAGTCGTCGGACTCTGGTCAGAGCAGGCAGATGCTGTGCTCTTACTGGCCCGTTTGCGTTTGAGGGCGGAGCTTAGTGAAGGATGAATTTTGAAGTTATGGACAAAAACAGGTTGGCATTTGACCACCAAAATTTAAGCTCTTTATCTTGAGTCCAAGTGGACATTTGTGTCATCCTTGCTTTTTCTTTAAAATGTGTCATTACAATGAACTGTTAAGTGGCCATCTGAGATATTGGTATTATGTTAAACTAACATCCTTGTAAAAAACTGACACTGAAGACAGAATTGTGACAAGTCCGACAAACGTAGGACCAAAACATATATTTTCTATTCAACTACTGGCTCAGTTCAAAAGTCTGAGATGTATCAGTAGCGTGGTGACACTTTTATTTTATTTTATTTTATTCTGTTTTATTGCTTTTATTGTTTTTATTGTTTTTAACTGTTCTTATCTATTCTTTTTTATTTACTATCTATTGTAAAGCACTTTGGTTTACCGAAAGGGTTGTTGTAAAGGGCTGTATAAATAAAGAACATTTACAGTTACATTTTATATGTTTGACAACTAACCCCCAGATAGCTGAGAGTTCTGACAGCTGCTCGGGAGCAGTTTATACTATTTAGTGTGCAGGTATAAATGTGTAAATCTGGATGAAGGTGCTGCACAGCAGGGACGTTGCAGATAAACACACTCACTCAGCCATTCCTCCCTGTACAAACATGAACTTATGAAATAAACTAAATGGTGACTTTCAGAAAGAGCTCCTACATTTGCCAAGACTGCCAGCCCTCCTCACCAGCGATTTAAAAAAAAACACACACAGAGTGAACACAGAAGAGCTGATGTCCACCTCATGCTGCAACAAGTTTCAAATTAGGAAGAAGGAGGAAGTGCGAGGGAAGGAGAGGGTGAGAAGGATTTGAAAACAATGGGATGGAAAGAAATAATTCACGAGAAGAGCACGGAATCTTTAAACCAACTACCAATAATTTGGCTGGCAATTTGCTATCACTTGGATGACAGAATGTTATAAAAAAAAGGGGTTGCAATTCTTTCAGTACTCTCCTGTTTTTAAATTAGAGACTCACCTACAACCCTGTCTCCTGTTTGGACGCCCATCTTCCTCATGGCTGCCGCAAACAACGCCACATCACACCTTAGCTGCCCATACGTCACCTTCACAATCTCCTCATTTGCCTCCGCTAGCAGACAGAGACACAAGAGACATAAAGACATATTTTTAAGAATAAATTTTAAAAAATCTGAAAACTAAGGACAACTGGATATACTTTGAGTGGTTTGGACATCTCGGGTTTTGAGTAGCAGCTTGTGAATGTGGAATTTATGTTGGTTTGTTTTGATGCAAAAAGTAACAAAAACAAAACTGGATTTATAATCCGCGATAAAGAAACTGTGAGACAGAAGATGGAGACATAAATAAAGAAGGTTGGTGTGGCAGGACAGAGCCGCAGACAGGAGCAGTCTTGTCTCCTCAAATAAAAGCTTGCTGACATTCACAGAGGCTCCACAGCATTGTGACCAATGGGCCTTCTCATAATTACATTACAGCTCCTGATGAAGGTTGCGTGCATGTGTACGTGTACGTGAGTGGGCATGTACACGTACTCTTCCCCACATACACACAGATAAGGCAATAAAGAAGGGCTGGTCCATTAACGTGTGACAGTCCTGAGTGATAGAGCAGGGAGCAACGGTTAATCTAATAACAAGGTGACGTGAGCAGCGTCGCACTTTCCGCTTCATTGATTCTGTACTCAAATGCACCCTAAGCTCTGTTCTCTTGTGCCTTCTTGCCGTCCTTTCTTTCATTGTAGTTTATTTGCAAATAGAAAATAAATAAAATAGAGACTTAAGAGAGAAAAAATGATTGAAAAAAGGATTTGTGTCAATGTTTTACCAAGGTGCGATCAAAAACCTTCGAGACAAATGGAGTGCTGCACAATTATGCCCATGAAGCACGTGCAAGCAAAAACTTTGGTTAGTACATACTCCAGGTTACATTGTTTGACTATCATCAGCACTTGAGTTAGATGTATTTTTACAACCACTGCGATTTCCAGACTCTCGGATGAAGCAGCACCGTGTCAAAGTCAGTGGGGATCTCCGTCAACAGGCCCGTTAACAAAGCGGAACCGAACGTCAGATCCAGGACCATCAGTTGAGTCTATGTCTTTGAAGACAGGGTGGGTCAGGTAAAGGCAGGACGCAACCAAGAGCATGCTGGTGGTTTTCTTTGACATCCTTTGGTTGTTCACTGTGAGTTTGTCACCCAGAGTCAGACTGTTAATGCCGAGTACTACCGTGATGATCTGAGGGAGAACAGTCAGCGCAAACAACCTGAACTGTGAACCCTGAACCCACCCACTCACAGTGAGCTGGAAACTCAGGAGTTTTGCAACAGCACAGTTGTTCCTCCCAACTCCCAGCATTCGATTTGGCTCCTCACGACTTCTTCCTGTTCCTCAAAATGAAGTTCAGTTCCTTGGTGGCAGCCTGCGACTTGAACTTTACTGTGCAGCACTCCATTCGTGCAAAACAGGAACAGTCTAAGATGTTTCCGATCACACTTCATTAAAGGGTGAATAAAATAGATAAAATGTGTAATGTAATTCTAAGAGTTACAAATAATGTTAATATTAAGGCTGGACCGATTTATCGGTTGGCCGATATTATCGGCCGAAATCTGGCTGTCACAGACATATTGTTATCGGCATATGGTTCACCAATATGCACTGATTTTAAAACCATTTCAAGGCTGAAAAAATGCTTGGACTGGTAGTTTAAAATGGTGTAATTGTGTAGTTTGCAGCTTGGTATTTAATAACTAGAAGTGAAGTGTTGACTGTTCAGTGCACTCAAATTTGGAATAAAGTTTGCTAAGATGTAAGATCTCCTGCATCCATTACATATCTAGATAACCCCATTCAGCCGATATTATATATGTACAAAATGAGCTGATATATATTGGATATCAGAATTGTCTTACTCTCTATTACTGGTACTGGCATCAGCCCCAAAAATCCCACATCAGTTCGGCCCTAGTTAATATGCTGGCTGCTTGCATGGATTTAACTTTGTCAGGATTAGGGATTTGATTCATACTGGAGAGAAAGAAAACCCACATTCAAACATATTCAGTACATTCATGCATGACTCTTAATAAGTGTCATGCACTTCACTTACTTGCAGCATAGAGAGCGACTTTGTCCTGGTCTGCATGTTTAAGCAAGTTCTCAGCGTAGTTGAGTCGAGCACCTTTAAACCACTCTGGAACGTCTGAGATCCGTTTGGATAAATCCACAACCTGGAATACACCCATAAAACACACACCAGGAACACACACACACACACACACACACACACACACACACGGAAGAAAAGCAGCACTGTGATATCCAAAAAGCATGTATTTCAAAGCTTTGGTGCTCGTGGTGGCACAGACTTTAGCCTAATTCTGAAATTTCTTTACTTTACTATTAAACAGACTAAAATTATTTGGTTTTAGAAAGCTAAGATATAGACAGCACAATATTCTGTATAATAAAATTAAATAAAATAAATACAAATTATAACACCTGACAAAGAGATCTCTTCATTGGGCATATACAGGACATACATGGGACTATAATGAGATGAATTAAGACACTGAAGACACTCTCACACAATGATCAAGCACAAACCTATGTCGCTGTAACTGTGATATTCAGCTTGGAACATAACAAAGCACTGTGCATCACTGTTACAAAAAGTTTGATAAATGGGTTAATTATCTCCCTGTCTTCCATGTAGGGTCTGCTTGGGCTGCAAACATCCCATAGTATTAATTAGGTAAGAAAATGTATGATTAACAAGAACAAGTGGGCAACATGAGGTGGAATAAACCATGTGTACAAAAGGGGTGTGTTAACGACACACCACGTTGCCTTAAACGCAGGCACAGCTTATTACCGCTCATGCCCAAGTTGCTACATCCTGGAAATCAGCAATAATTAAGAGCCTTGACTGTAAATTAAACAAACATAAAGTCGCTGAAATCTTTTTTTGCCAGTTTGCTTTTGAATGCCGCCTGATAAAATGGATCAAATCTAATGTCAACAAATGAGCTCACTTTGTAAGCATACGATTTTTAAACAGCTTGGAAAATAATAATCACACTGGAAACACAAGAAATGTGCCATGTGTACATTGTAGCTACAGATTTGTCTCTTCTAACCACTTGGACAGGTATCATCAATTGGAAATTTTCCTTTATTTTTTAAAATAAAACTGTTAAATCTCATGGATTTCCTCTTATCTGCTCATGAAGGATTAATCATATCAAATTTCTCCCTTTGGCAGTAAAAAAAAAGGACTGAAAGGACCAAGTCACAGCACAACATTACAGGTTTCTGGTCAGATTATCCCATAAAATATTTAGAAAACAATGGGACTTATTCACTATTTTTTGTTCATTTTTAAATCTTAATTCTCTGCATGTGTGTGGGTGAAAAAGAGCAGCTTGACACCAAAAGGACGCACCACACATTGTCATGCTGCGCCCTCTCTTGTGACTGAACCATCATCCAACGGTTCATTAAAAATGTTAAAAGATATAAAAGAAATTGTGTGCTTAATGAACGTGGCCCAGTGATTATGGGTGCATGACATTTATGGCAACACTGGGGACCATTTTACAATGTTACACACAGGGGTTGTGCATGTCTACGGCATGCAAAAAGTTTAAAGTACGCACATCTAAATATGATAGGAATCGGGCAAAAGAGAGAGTCAGCACACTAGATAATGCTCCCAGGAACAATTACATTCCACCACTATGTATAGATACCGTGGCAGTATAGGAATAAAATTTTATTGGAGCACTACCTCATTTGTGAACTCTTTATCAGAGGTATGACATCAAAAGAGGCTACTGTACTACTTTAGAGACATAAAAAAGAAGCCAACTGGAAAACCTATTGTGAGACAAATGCCAGTTATTTGCTGAATCTTTATAGTGAGTTCCTCTTAAGCAAAAACAAAAAAGAAACTAATTTGTTGACCTCACCTCTTCATATGGTTTGGAGCTGACTATTCCACAGAAGCGCCACACCTCTCCCCAGAACTCTGAGTAGTTGTCCACCGACCACTGATACAGGTCGCTGTAGTTGGCTAGAAGACAGAGAATTAGAGATTACCACAAATGTACAGCAAAAGAAAATGCACTGTGTGACTGCAGGCGCAAACATAGACTGTGAAGTTGCTGCAGATGAGTAACTACAAGACAAGATCAGACATTAGTACATGTACCAATGAAGCCAAACAAGGCAAATAAACTATTTCTAAAATCATGGGTGTAAAGCGACTCCAAGCCCTTTAATGTCCATTGACAAATCATTATTAACCTCCACATATTTTTTAAAGACTAATGTCAAAAGTCAAGGGTGAATCTCAGCTGAATTTTGTTGGTAAATATAGATTTCCCTCTACACAGTCTGCATATATGTCTATACTTTAAGGATTATTCGGAAGGATTCACAAAGGCTTAATGTCAAGCAGTGGTTACTATCTCTTCGGCGCATGACCTTTTATAGCAAGGTAATGTTTACTCAAGATTGGTCATCAGCTTGCGTCGGTCTTTGAGCGATGAACTCTGAGATTGTGTGAGCTGTTGTAGAGGCAGCACACAGATGTATTCTTCGTGCTTCAAAATGCAAGATTTCCAAAAAGTTTGCAAAAATAAACAGATTTCGTGGCGTCTAAAAGAGAGGTTACCCCCTCCATCAGCTGCTTTGATCTCAGCTTGGTTCACTGAGGACCAAGAGATTTAAATGCAAGAGTTCAGAGGGTGTGGAGACATTTCTGCCACACACACACACACACACACACACACACACATAGACAGAGACTTCTGCCATACAGCTGTCGAGGCTTCCCTTCCCTCTTATGTTATGACGTCTCTCTTTGTGGGTCTGTCTCTTGAGTCATTTAACACCCATCAAACCAAGTTTTTCAGCATTCCTGCAGAACCCAGTTAGATCAGATTTACACAGTAACAAAGACACATTTTCTTTTTCATTGCCCTGTAGCTCTGCAGGCAGAGTCTAGTCTGACAGATAGAAACTGAGAGAAATCCAAACATTGGAGCAAGGCAGGGCTTTGTTTTAAACAGCAGCTGATTGACGCTATGATGACAAAGGGGAGCGACGAGCAAGTTAGAGGCCATTTCTGTTTTAAACTCTGATCAGCCAATGTCTGCAATGATTTGATGATTCACTGTATCTTCAGATACACCTTTAAACTGTCAAACGGCCGCACACCAAAGCTAGCTTGAAACATTTCGTTGCAAAGCAGCTTTAGACGGCGGTAAGTTAGAGGTAACAAGATGTCTGTAAGGTAATTACACATCACACACAGGCCTTTATCTTTTCATTGAACGCTAGCTCAGATGTTCAGATTCGTGGGCTCAATTACATCCGACTGGTGTTTATTCCGATAACGTCACGCATATTTTTTTAGGATCTATTATCTGCGTGTCTCCTCGTCCGTCTTCCTGCCGACTCACCCAGATTAAGTCCATAGTCCCCGTTGACCTGTATCCTAAACTTGTCCATCTGTGTGTTCTTCTTGGAGTCCGGGTACCACAACACCTTGCTCTCCATATCCATAATTTTCTCGCATTTTCCTTCAGTTTCTTTGGACATCTTGTCGCGTCCTTGTCGGCTGTCAGACAACGGTTAGCGCGAGTCGCGAGCGTCTTGCTGAAGCTGTCCCTGGAGGTGAGGGCTCGTGCTAAATTAGATCACCTACTAGCTGCTTACTTTGAACGGCTGCTCAATCACACCGCGCGACAGCTAGCAACAGCTCTACAAGGCGTGTGCGTGGGGGTGCCAAGGAAAAGTCACAGACCACGCCCCGACGTCATGACGTTCAC
This sequence comes from Naso brachycentron, assembly GCA_029874485.1. Lineage (NCBI taxonomy): Eukaryota > Metazoa > Chordata > Actinopteri > Acanthuriformes > Acanthuridae > Naso > Naso brachycentron. The sequence continues at coordinate 12,970,762 of JAQFJA010000022.1, forward strand.
AAGCTATGTTCGTCTACTGTTAAACAATATAAAGCACATAACACATCCCCAAATGAGATCAAACGTATTATTGAAAGAAAATACCGAGCACAGTCATAACCATTTTAACCTAAATTATTTTTTATGCTCACGGTTAATCATTTTTAAACCTCTATTCTGAATCTCTTGAACCTCTCCTGCATGTGAACGCGCGAGGGGGGTCTCGTGCACACGGGAAACTTGCCTGTCAAAATGAAGGATTTTGATTGGTCCTCAGCACACTGGTTCCACATCAGCCGACAGATCGGTCTATGCGGAAGGCGTGCAGTCGCTGCCGGACTGACGTGTCGTTTGATCAATGCCAAGCTGTTTTCTGGCGCTTCAAAGGAGGCAGATTATCCAATCAGAGAGCGAGAATGTTGGAGCGATTGAGGGGTGTGCCCAATCAGTGAAAGGGAAGAACGACCCTCCTCACTGTCTGGTGGTGTCATCCTAAATTTGATTCACTGATGGAAAATTACTTTTACTCGTCTAGACTAGTTTTCACCATTGCATGGCCATTATTTGCCTGCCTATTCTAATAATGGCAATTTCACAATGATGACCAGTACATGTAATTTTTCTTCGTTTTAGTTTGTGGTTTGACAAAGCTTACCCCTAGAATAGAATAGAATAACACATTATTAATCCCCCAAAGGAGAAATTTATAATGTCACAGCAGTAAAAAAAAAGTGAAATAGAAGGAAAACAATGATAAATAAATAATAAATACAGATAAAATGCATAATACTATGCAATCTACACATAAAGTATATATTAAAAAACAAAAATCAGATGGAAACATATCAAGAGAAGAGAGGCAAATCATCTTGTTCTCATTTGTCAAATAAGCTGTGCTGAATGAACAACCCTGCTTCGTGTCTTTTGACCGTTCTCTTGCGTGTCCTGGCACAGAGGGCTAAAGATACAGGGCCAACCAAAATGTTGTAACCTGTCTAATGACATTTTGTAATGTGGTCACCGACCTTAAAAACCGCCAAGGATCCAGAGTACAGACTGCATTGTTTGAGACCTCATTTCTCAAACCGGAACTCTTATGGTCCTACCCTGAAATGAACTCCAAGCAAATATGCAGGTTTGATCCAGTGAAATCAGAAGGAACACTGGGAAATGACACTGTGCCTTTCAAAGTACCCAGTTATTCTTTGGTGAGTCCATATCAACCCTCTAACTACACGTGTTTTGACGAGTAATAATGGTAAGACCTTGACAGAACATTAGTCAAAACATTGAAAAAGCTGGAGGATGTATTGATACCAATAATGTGTGTGTGTGTGTGTGTGTGTTACGGGATTGTTTATATAATGACATAAAAAGAAGGCTAAGCAACTAGTTCTGCTCATGGACACCCTGCCTACCACAAAAGCTGACTCAGCCACCAGATTATTACAAAATATCAGTTTAATTCAACTCGACTTTATTTTTCCCAAAGGGCGCTTTGATTTCATCAGTCTACCACAAACATTTACAAATCAATAGCAGACACATGCGTTTATATAATTGAACAGCAGAGAGCAGTATGGTGGAGATAATTAAAAATAAATAAAAAAATGTAAAAAATACATAAACCAATATGTTGACTAACACGCTGATGCCCTCTTGTGGCCCCCCTAAGCAATGAAACACACATGAAAGGACACAGTTCAGGTTTAAAAAATAATGTGATGATATAATAATAGATAAATAGATAAAATTTCTTGTTTACTCAGAGAGACTTCAATAAAGGTTTGACAGCCTGACAGCAGACAGAATGAAGGACTTTGAATGGCGGTTTGTCCCCCTGAATGGAACTATAAAGCGCCGGCATGAGTTCATTGCTGTGAATTCAGAGTTCAGGACGAGGTCCAGTTGGTCAACAATTCCTTCGACTTTTTGTACCACACGCTTCCCACAGAGGGAACACAAGTCTCTCTGCTGAACTCTGATTATTCTGGAGCAGACCTTCCCAATGCTGTTTAGGCTATTCCTGTCTGTCACACACAGACCATTAAACCAGCAAATAAATGAGAAGGTTAAAAGATCCCACCACCACCACCTCAGTGGTCAATCATTTGTTTCTTTTAAAAGAAAAAATGCATCAGAAATGAACATTGGTTTGTTCACCATCTCTCAAAAAGATTCATTGAATTTCTTGTCTTCTTTTGTTTTGTTTACTTGTTTTTTATAATCTGCTCATAGACAAACTTTTAAACGGAGTTTAACTTTATTGAAGTTAACCTGACATCATTTCCCAAGTCTGTTTTATTTGTTTATCCTGAGCTCATGTCTCCTGTGGTCCATCCCAAGTTCACTTCATTCACTCATTTAATAACAAAACAATTAAGCACAGCATCGGTGTCGTCGTGGAGTTCTTTTATTGAACTGTAAATCCTGTGATGTAAAGTGTGAAACAGACAGATGCATACTGTCATCCCCGCCTTACAGTTTAATAAACATTGAATTTTGCTGATAATCTTATCCAGAAGAACCTATGAGAGAAAAAAAACCTACAGAGAAAAGGGACAAATCACTTTGTCATCAAAATATACACCTTAATACTAAAAAGTGGCATAATTTAGTAAATTCCAGCACAATTATGTCAAGTAAAAGACTTGTATTATGTATATTTCTCATTATTTTAAACACTAACTTATGAATAAGTGTGCACCATAGTGTCAGGCAAATTAGTCCACAACTTTGTCAAACTGACCAAATCAAAAACAACTATGGCAACCACAAGTCTTTTTGATTTTAGGATACAAGATTCATTTATTATCATTTTACAACACAATGTTGTACTACAAAATTCCCAAACAAAAATATAAGTTATACATTGAATAATAATCAATAAATCCATAAAAGTGAAATTGTTTTATGCTTGAAAGCAAAGGATGAGTTAAGGAGTCTGAGGAGAAAAGGGGCCCTGTGTGGTCCTGTGCAAATGATGCTTCTGTATCTCTTCAGAGGACCGGAGGGTGAACAGGCCGTGTCCGTCGTGGGTGCAGAATTCAATGACCTTCAGGCTCGGCTCAAGCACCGCGCCTCACCACTGTTGTTGCACTTACTCTCACAATGTGAGTAATGTGTTAGGTGAGTCGGTGGTGAAAGTATTGCCATAATGATTTGTTTTATGCAAATGCAACATGTGCATTTCTCATCAGCTCATGTTTGTGTGTGTGTGTGTGTGTGTGTGTTTACTTGCATACATCTCTTTAGTTTTAAAACGAAGTGTTTGGTTATTCAGTATCAGCTGGTTCAACATGTACAGGATGTGTAAACTTGTCTTGAGTTACCTGCAATCAACTGCTACATACTTTCTTAGCTTCGCCTGTTTATTCTGGCCATGCATTGTGTCTTCTTTGTTCTATTAATATCATGTCTTTTCTAATATTAATAAAACTGACTTGAATATTCCCATTTTTTTATTATCAATTAGATTGCTTCCCTCTACTTAAGTTCATTCTTAGTAAAATGCAAAATGTAATGACTAATTTCTCTGACCGTTTTTATTTCATTTTATTTTATCATATTTTATTTTATTTTATTTTTAGCGTAGTCCTGCATGATACCTTCAGGTAAAAGGAGAAAATGGGG